>WNHD01000484.1:0-30377 GCA_011057455.1 Ganaspis sp. Gsp50
AGTTTTTTGAAGTAGTCTGAAGTATTATTGTTGAAAAATTATAAAAAAACTTATTGAAAAATAGGGGGAAAGGGGGAAAAATACATGACTTTAGGTGTTAAGGGAATTTTCTTAAGAAAAGGGGAAAAAAGGGGATTAGGTAAAAAGGGGACGAACTGTGATCCCTGCAATAAATTCCCTGATATTCATAAAAAATCCCTGGTATTTCCTCGTTTTCCAGGTACTGCAGACACCCTGAGTTTAATAAAATTTTTCAAAAAATTGTAATGGCAACGTAAAAAAGTGTCAATAGTAGCTTTTTTCTTAAAATAGTAGTAAAAAGTGGCATCATCTTAAAGTGTCAAAAAGTGTTAATAGTGGGGTGAGTCCGAGGCCTGCACAAATTTAGTTCTCTATTTGAAAAGTATGAAAATAGTGTACTTACTGTATTCCGAAAGACCTGTGTTGATAAGCTTCGGGCCAGGACATGGAAGCAGCAGCTTGTGCATTAACGGTATGAAAAATGGGTTGATCCGATGTTTTAAAATTGCTCTCATTTGAAACAGCATGAGTTGTGCTGGCAGCAACTGATAAACTTAACATTTTGTCGGTTGAAATGGAAGAAGTTTCAACGGACTCAGTAACAGAAGAATCAACAGATTGTTCATCAACAGCAGAATTAGTATGGGAATCACTTTTACTTGCAGAATCCCTTGACAAATCACAGGCATCAAAAGCTAAACTTAAATTTCTCGAGCTACTTTTTACACGTTTTTGAAAAACACTGGTGTTCAAATTGTCTTCTTTCGATTCTAAGCATGGAGCAGGCAAAGTCGCCTGAGAAGTTTTCTCAGGTTCCAAAGGATTGCACCAAAAGAGATGAGCATTTTTGCGAATATTTACAAGAAATTCGTTGCAATCGTTTTGACAAATTGTATGTTTTGGCGGCGGTGGCACGCCGCTCAAATATCTGTTTATTCTGCTCAGTAGATTATTGTCAGATTGAATAATAAGTTCTTCTTGTGTTTTAGGCTTTGGAGGTACTGCAGGTATTGAACATTTATTTCTGAAGCTCAAGGACATTTTTGAATCTTCCAGGTCATCGTCCACGTCACTGCCAAACATTTCTGGACTCGAGACTTCCTGAAGAACTTCCAATTTTGCAGAAGTACTGTTTGATTCATCGTAACAACAATCCATGGCATCTTCATTTACATAAACTAGTCTCTCTCCTAAAACAGTGTCGTTGCAAGTTTGTTGTGGTTCATCACTTAAACTTTTGTCCGACGTACCTGAAAATTATTATTCAAGTTTATAAAAATATTTAATGAATAAATGCTTTCATTGTAAAAGAAAATTGTATTTCAAGACCTTTAATTTCGTTTAATAAAACGTGTTCAAAATTAATGTGGTTATTTGTATTATAATTTTAAATATTTAAAAATTAAAATAAAATTTTAAATATTTAGAAATTAAAATAAAATTTTAAATATTTAAAAATTAAATTAAAATTTTAATTTTATTAAGAAAACCTACTTTGTGATTAAAAACTAATTAAAAAAGGAAGTAAACGCAGTAATTACGAAGTTTGTTAATAAACGAGAAAGATTAACATTACAATAAAGATTACACAGATAACAATTTTCGTACATTAAAACTTAATTAACAAACGATTACTGAATTAAACAAAATTGATTAATAAAACATTAAAAATCAAAGTAAGGTTATGAAATGTAGAAAACATTCACAACGGAGTCCGAAACATTAATATGAAAAAAAACCACATAATGTAAAAGGCAATGTTAGATCCGAAACATTAATATGAAAAAACCACATCATGTAAAAGGCAATGTTAGGTTATGTTTCATTGTTTATAGCTTTATAGCCTAATTGTTAGAATTGAATTTTTTATAATTTACTCACCTAAAGTAGACGAACTAATCGCTAGATCCTCTTCCAAAATTGAAGAGCTGTGTTTAGTCAGAGTAATTGTCATATTCAAATATTTGCCTCAGACATACAATTCTAAATGAGTTTTTAATCTATTTTGTACGGGAAGAAATAATCAGTAAATATGTAGTATTTTCAGCAAGTGCATATTTACTACACTTCTGTTAACTATCCGCCATTTTCTGTACATAAGATGAAACGCAAAACACTAGAAACTTTTTGCGAATTATCAAAAAACCTTCATTCTAAGTTTTAAAGATCTGATAAAATCTTCAGATTTAATAAACACGTAGACAGAAGCTGTTTGTCAACTGCACGACTTTTCGAACATAGGACTTTTTATGTTCACAGATAAAATATTGATGTAATAGTAAAACTTGAGAACAGCTTACATTGCTGTTATCCTTTTATGCACAAAACAGCAATAGAACTTTAAACTCACTGTTTAAGAGAAAAAGAGCAAGTTTTATTTACTTCCTTTAATTGAATTCCGTCGCAGCCATTAGATACTAACGTACATTTATCGAAATTTTTTATGAAACTTTCAGGTTTAATGACACATTACCATACATTACATGAAAGTAACCTAAAATTTCAGGGCTGTAATGAAACATTCCTTGTAACTTCAGAAATATTTCCCGTAACTTCAGAAATATTTCCCGTACCTTATGAAATATTTCCCGTAACTAAAGAAATCTTTCACGCAACCAATGAAATATAACCAAACTTCGTAAATTACAAGAAAAACATTTTTCTATTTTGAGCCAAAAAGTCAAGTAAACATTTAAACGCTTGTAATAAATGAATTAAATAGTTTATCAATAACTTCTGTACAGTATACTTTCACTATAATATTTTTAGTTATTAAAATAAAACCAGAAAAAATTATAAACGCTTCTGCGCATGCGCAAATTATTTATTTCCGGAAAAATTACCAACCTTGAGAATATTTCCAAAGCGGGAAATTTAATTTTAAAAACGATGTAAACGCAATTTTCTTTTAAAAATGATAAAATTTATGATAAGGAATTGAAAAAATGATAAATAATTATTGTAAGAAAAAAAGGTTTTGAAGATTGTGTTCTTTATTCACACTATAACGATTATGTACAAATAAAATGGAAATTATAATCCACAGCTACTTACTATAATTATTGTTGGCTTTTTTAAGCACGTTGGTATGCAATTAAAATTATACATAAACATGTAAATAACATACCACAATATCGTACTTCAGGGCTGAATGAATACTTTATATTCCATATTTATATTTTTTTGCAAAACGAATATTTTTTATTTTACTAGAAAATATTACAAAAAAATGTTTGTAAAATATAAACAATATACAATTAATAAACATTAAATCCTTCCACAGTAGTTATAGTAACATTTATTTTAAATGTTACAATAAACAACATACAATTTGATGGATTATATAAATTTCAAGAAATATTTTATCTATATAAATTTCTATAACATATCAACAATGTTGATTTATTTCGTGTTTACTTAAACAAAAATTTGTTATTGGAAAATTACACTCTAGACTCTAATAATTCTAACTGAAAAGAGATGGAGAATTATTTACTAATACACGTACTTTTAATTAGACTTTCAGAAATCCAAAATATTTATTTATTTTATTTATTTTATTTTATTTACTTTATTTATTTATTTTATTTTATTTACTTTATTTATTTATTTATTTTATTTATTTTATTATATTGAAAAATTATAAAATATGTCAATTATTATTATTAATTGAAAAATATTGAAAATATTTGTTGCTTATAAAATATGAGAAAGTAAATAATCATCAGCCCTGAATTCGTGCAGATTTTTAAAGTTAGAGAATCTTATTTGATAAACAGTATATTCTCGCGCCTTCACCTAGCAAAAATAAAATTCGATGTAATGTATCGTACATTCATTATGTTTACAAAAACAAGTCGTCAAAAGCTCAAAATTATTTTTCATTCATGATTAAGAATGTCTCATTGATTTCACTGATTATTGAAATCTCAATTATTTGAATCTTTAATGTAAATGACAAAAAAAACTATTAAGCCTCAGTCTTGAATGAAGAAAATAAAAACCCATGTAATGTTTTTTTCTTCTACTAACATTTTTCTTGAAAGAAAAGTATACCTTTAATCATATGTAATTATATAATAAAATTATATAATCATTATATAATATCTACATATAAATTTAAACATACAGTTATTAAACAATTTGTCCTTTTACGTTTATTTAACGTTTTCTTTCTTTTAGAACAAAGATAATAGTTCTGAATGCTAGACTTTCATTAATAATTTTGAAACAGAATTTTGAATATCGATAAAAATTATTTGTACATTTTTTATTGTTTATTACTTTGTTTCATTACCTTTATAATCTTAAACACAAAGTCAACATCTATCAAAACTATTTTTTAAATTCGTATTTACCGAAGAAATTACAATCACATGTGGACTTACGAAATATATACAATATCAAAAGCACTGATAACTGGTAAATACAAAAATAATGCAAAAAAATGAATATCAAATTTTAACCATTATTGCTGAGATCATGAAATAAAATGTTTTCACAGACCTCGAATTTTATAATTGTGCTAATTGTATTTATGTACTAATAACAGATAATTTATTTATTAGTAATTGATTACTAATTCGTAACAAATTCACGATTATCAGAAGTAATAAATGATTCATTATTACAATTGTTATTAAACATTATTATTAAATTTATTATCAATTTATCATCAATTAGACATTATTATTAAATTTGTTATCAATTTATCATCAATTAGACATTATTATTAAATTTAAACTTAAATTCCTTTCTAGCATGAAAAATGTTATCCAAGACAAAGGCTTGAAAGTGACAAAAATTGATAGTAAAATTTGACCAGCTATAAACCAATTTACATAAAACGGAACATTCTGCAAAAACAAATTTACAATCTAAGAAAGCAACTGTCAAATTTCAACTACAATTTTCACACTCGCTTTAACTATTTTATACTTCTCTAAAATCTGATACAAAAAGAAAAATATAAGAAAAAGGTATCGAAAAATGGAAGGTAACTTTTGGTCAGTTCCAACGAATATTAAGCGGCGACTGTTTCAACTATAAAAGTGAAACTAGTGCATCAATTTTACACAAGTTTTATCAATTCATAACGACAGCTTTCACTTTTTTTCACACATTCGTCTGCACAAGTGAAATCACTATTTTGTCACCAGTGAATTATTTTCTCTTTAATTCACTTATTTTCACAGAAAATTCACTGGGGAATAAAAAGTGGCAGTACATTTGAATAGACTGTTGAAAAATACTTACTTCTCCTCAAATTCAAATATTTCTGAAAAAATGCAGAAAGCTGAAATAAAATGCAGAAAACAAATAAAGCTTGGATCATTTGAAAGTTTGTTAAATTTAGCGTCGAATCAAGGAGCAAATATTTTAATGATATAAATATGAAATAATAATAATTGATATAATATAAAATAATAATTCTTTCGTCAGCGTTCTTTTTGCAAAAATTAAAATTCTGATATCTTGAATTCAAGTGAAGGCCAATTGAAGACAAATTTTCTTTTGTGAATCAATACTTTTACAATATGCAATATAAATCCTACGCTACAATTCTAGACCAAATCTACTAAAAATAACCAGTATTTACTCTAAAAATCTTTAAACATATTTTTTTTTGCTTTTCTTTTTCAACGAACTTAAAAATTTTAAAATAGTATAAATTTGTTTCTTTATAATTCGTAAACGATAAGAAACGTCTTTTTCTTCATTTGTTTTATCGTCTAACCACATTTTTGAAACTTATGTAACTAGTCCCATTTACACTTGTAATAATAATTAGTTTTTGCTTCAATTTGCAAATATTGTACCAAGAAATAAATAATTAGAGTAGAAATTTGTGTTTTACTTACTAATTTTTTCATTTTTCTGCAGAATAATTTTTTTGAAAAAATAAAACTCTACTGCAATTTATGTTTTTAGAAAAAATTTTAGAAAACTTTTGGTATTTAGAAAACCAAATGGTTAGACAATAAAACAAATGACGAAAAAGACGAGTCTGCAATTTATGTTCGTTGAAAAAGGAATACACAAGAAAATATTTTTAAAGATTTCAAAGTAAATACTGATTATTTTTAAGTGGATTTGGTCTGGAATTGTAGCGTAGGATTTATATTTCATATTGTAAAAGTATTGAATCACAAAAAATTTTTTTTTCAATTGGCGTTCACTTGATACCAGAATCTTAATTTTGCAAAAAGAACGCTGACTTTACTGAATTATTATTTCATATTTATATCATTAAAATATTTGTTCTTTGATCTATTCGACGCTAAATTTAATAAACTTTCAAATAATCCAAGATTTATGACCCTTTTTTTTTTTGCAGAAATATTTGAATTTGAAGTATTTTTTAACAGTCTATCCAAATGTACTGAAACTTTTCGATCCCAGTGTAGTGTTAAAAGATAAACATCTTGAACACTATTTTCTTTCATTGTTTCTTATTTTATTTTGTTTAAGATAAACATCTTAAACACTATTTTCTTTGATTGTTTCTTATTTTATTTTGTTTAAGATAAACATCTTAAACACTTTTTTCTTTCATTATTTGTGACACGATCTGAAAAAAGGGACCTTAGGAGCATTTGAAAATAGGTTATGTTTGCTGATAGTTTCAACTTAATTAATGCTTCTCTTTTAATTATTTGCAAAAAAAGAACAGTTCTTAATAGTGTACTAAACATTCAAGATCAACTCTTTTTGTTTTTTTTCTTGCTTTTTTTCTTTTTCTTCTTCTCCTTTTCTTTTCTTTTCTAATTGAAAAAAAGCATTTATCAAGTTAAAACTACCATCAAACATAACCTATATTCAAATGCTTCTAAGGTCCCCTTCTTCAGATCGTGAAACATTTTTTTTTTTTGTTTAAGATAAGGGGCATTTAATTCAAAAGCAATCTTGTTTTTCAAATGAATGATTATTTTAAATAATCATTATAAATTATAACATTAACATTATAATGCATTATAAATTTAGTAATTAACATTATAATACATTATAAATTTAGTAATTGACATTATAATACATTTCAAATTTAGTAAATAAATAAAATAATAATTGTTTTTTACAGTAAATTAAATGTGCTTTCACCTGGTTTACAAAAATTTTAAAATTGAATTAGTTTTCTGCAAGAAAAATGCAAATGAAATTTTCATGTTTATTTTTTTCCAACTTCGGCCATTTTAAAACAATGTAAATATAGTGTAAAAATTTGCTCAAATTGTGTGAATTACGTGTGTCAAATCTTAGAATTGCATTTGTAATAATTCAGGAGATATTTAATTTAATGTGCAAAGATGTCTTTGTAAAAATGAATAGTGTGTGTCGATAAATGGCTGATCGTTTGCGATACTCGCAACTATGCTTCCAATGAGTTAAAACATTTTATTTTAAATTAAATATCTCCTGAACTATTACAAATGCCATTCTAAGATTTAACATACGTATTCTACACAATTTAAGCAAATTTTTTACACTATAGGGTAAAACACCTAGTAGTCGGCCACTGAATA
Organism: Ganaspis sp. Gsp50; assembly: GCA_011057455.1. Lineage (NCBI taxonomy): Eukaryota > Metazoa > Arthropoda > Insecta > Hymenoptera > Figitidae > Ganaspis > Ganaspis sp. Gsp50. The sequence continues at coordinate 7,542 of WNHD01000484.1, forward strand.
TAAGTTCGGCCACCACCTTTGAAGCGTTATAATTCATAAGTTATTTATAATATTTATTATTTTATTTATTTTTATTTAAACAAATAAACCACTTTTGAAGCGTTATAATTCATAAGTTATTTATTTATTTTATTTACACAAATAAACCCACACTCCAATAGGAATTTACAATAGGTTATTGCAAATTATTATCTTTTAAAAATTCTATCATGAAGTAGAAATAACTTTTTACTTTACTACTCCATTTGAAACAGTTAAACAATTCATTTTTAGTCGAAAATAAATGACCGACTACTGATACTGGCCGAACTTACTAGCATTTTCCCTATTTAAATTTTTTTAAAATGGTCGATGTTGGAAAAAATAAACATTAAAGTTTCATTTGTATTTTTCTTACAGAAAACTAATCCAATTTTAAAAATTTTGCATACCAGCTGAAAGTAAATTTAATTTACCATAAAAAACACTTATTTCATTTATTTAATAAATTTATGATGGGTCATTCCAAAAATAATCGTCTAGACCAGGTTTCTCGGTAATTTTAATTTTGCCTGAAATTAACATAATATTGTTTTTGTATGTAATTCAATTATTATTCAACATTTTATAGGGCAAAATATCTTTGATCTCTGAAGAAAGACGGTTTTAAAGATTTTTTGTAGGTTAAAAACTGGCACTTGCAGCATGTTCAAAAAATCTATTAAAAACCTAATTTTCATTAAAAATTTAAAAAGATTTTAAAATCAAAGTAATCTTAAATAACTAAATTTATGTTTAAGCATAAAAACTTTTAATTAAAACCTTATTTAAAGTATTAAAAGAAATTAAATATAAACGCTAAAAAAGTCAAAATTTCACATTTTTTCCACGTTAAAATTTAAAAATGCATATATAATATAATAATAATAATATAATATGATTAATCATAATTTAATCATAATTTGTTAAATACAACCCAAATTTTTAAAAAATTACTTGCCTAAATGTATAAAAAAGAAACTTGAAATTCTGTAAAATCACTAAATTGGTCATTTTCTTCTTCGATTATCTTCTTTGGAGAAAAAGATCAAATTAAAATTCTTTTTGAGTTTAACTCAGAATGAATCAGAAAAATGATTTAAAAAACAATTTTTATGGGACCTCTTCTTGTTTTTAAATAACATTAAAAAATATAGAAATTTAACATGTATTAATATTTAAATTTAGTCATTTTGGGTTTTGCATTCTTTTTAAATTTTTTTTTAAACCCGTGTCATTGTCTAACTCCAAACGAGATATCAAAACAAAATTTGAATACTAATATAGGTTAAATTTCTATATTTTTAAATATTATTTTATTTAAAAACAAGAAGTCCCATAAAAATTGTTTTTTAAATCATTTTTTTTATTTATTCTGAGTTAAATTCAAAAACAATTTTAAATTTATCTTTTTCTCCAAAGAAGATATTCCAAGAAGAAAATTATCATTTTAGTGATTTTCGAGAATTTCAATTTTTTTGTATATATTTAGGCAAGTAATTTTTAAAAAATTTTGGTTGTATTTGACAAATTATTTATTTATCTACTTAAAAATATGCATTGTTAAATTTGAGCGTGGAAAAAATTTAATCTAAAAAAATTGAAATTTTGACTTTTATTTAACGTTTATATTTAATTTCTTTTAATAGGTTCTACTATATATTAATAGGTTCTACTATACTATATTAATAGGTTCTACTTAAAATAAGGTTCTAATCAAAAGTTTTCATGCTCAAACATAAATTTAGTTATTCAAGATTATTTTGATTTTAAAATCTCTTTAAATTTGTAATGAAAATTAGGTTTTTAAAGATTTTTTGAACATGCTGCATGTGCCAGCTTTTAACCTACAAAAAATCTTTAAAACCGTTTTTCTTTAGATATCAAAGGTAAATGTTGAATAATAATTGAATTACATACAAAAACAATATATGTCAATATCAGGCAAATTTAAAATTATTGAGCAACCGGGTCCAGACGATTATTTTTGGAATGATCCTAATATAAATATATTTAGTAAATTTATAATATAAATATATTCAGTAAATTTACAACATAAATACATTCAGTAAATTTACAATATAAATATATTCAGTAAATTTACAATATAAATATATTCAGTAAATTTACAATATAAATATATTTAGTAAATTTACAATATAAATACGATTATTTAAAATAATCCTTAATTTGAAAAAAAGGCCGGTCGCTTTTAAATGAAACGCGCACAATTTCCTGTGAAAATAGTGTGTGATGTGCAGTGTGTTTAAGATGTGGTGAAGATCTTGGTACCTTCTGGTAAGATAACTTCTTCGCCGACATCGGCAAGGGTCACAGTCAAGGGCAAAATAAGGGGCATTAAAATCTCCTGGTGCTGCATCACGTGTTGAGCACTGAGAGGATCTTGTCTCGCGATCGTGATGGTCTTAATATTCTGCGACTTCATCAACGGAGATTGAACTATACTTTGGTGCATCTTCTGCTGCTGCAAATGTAGCGGCGGCGGTGGTGGCACTTGTGAAATGAGGGCTCTATTCTGATTCTGGAGCAAGTTCTGCTTACACCTTTTGCTGTGCGCGTAGCGACTTCCATTGTTGTTGAACCTACGATCACAGGTTGGACACGCGTACGGTCTCTGTCCGGTGTGAATGAACACGTGTTCCTTTAAAGATTTTAATCGCCTGAAGTTCTTGGGACAGAATTTGCAGTGGTACTTGGCCTCTCCGGTGTGGGAGGTGAGATGATTGGCGAGAGTATCGGCTCTGGCGAAGGCTCGTGAGCAGAATTGACAAATGTAAGGTCGTTCCTGGGTGTGGGTTCTCATGTGCATCTTGAGGTAGGCGTTGGTTGTGAAAGGCCTGGAGCAGACTTCGCAGACGTAGGGTTTGATTCCGTTGTGGGCTCTGAGATGAGCGATGAGGGTGGTTGATTGTGTGAAGCTCTTGGAGCAGATTTCGCAGAGGAACCTCTTGGAACTGTCGGTTTCCTTGTTTTTCTTGAAGTTCCGGTCGTGTTTGGAGAGATGATTCGTGAGTTGTTCTTCTTTGATGAAGCGTTTGGTGCATCGGGTGCATTTGTAGGGTTTGATCATGTTGTGTTTGGCGACGTGGATCTTTAAATGTTCTCGTCGGTAGAACTTCTTGGGACAGATGTCGCAGAGGTACTTTTTGCCTTCGTGGACTTGGATGTGTCGGAGAAGACCTTTGCGAGAGGTGTATTGTTTGTTGCATTCTGTGCACTCGAGACCGACGATGTCTGTTCGCCGTTTCCTTGGGACTTTTTCGCCGGATTTTCTGTCCTCTGGCCTGGGTTCGATTTCTCGTAAATCTTCTTCGGTTAGAATGCCTTCGGTGACGTGTTTTGCACGGTGTTCGCGCAGGATTTCATTGTTTTCGAAACTGTCGCCGCAGATGTTGCATTTTCGGACTTGGTCGGGATTCTTTTCGGAGCATTTGTCGTAGTGGGCTTTTAGTTTATCTTTTCGGTAGAATTTGACGTTGCAGATGTCGCACTCGAAGTTTGGTTCTTCGTGGAGGAGTTGGTGTCTTAGGAGAGACTTTTTGGTGCTGTATCTCTTTTTGCAGGTGGGGCATTCGTGAGTGTCCATTGGCCAATCGAGGCCGCTTTCGAAGTCGTCGGATCTGTCGTCGTCGTCGTCGTCGTCGTCTTCTATTGATCTCTCGGGGTCTTTTCTTTCGAATTTTAGTTTCTCGAGTTTTTCTCCTTTTTCGTCTTTGACGTGGAGCTCCATGTGCTTTGTTAAGGATTGCTTGGAGCTGCACTTTTTATTGCAAGTTTCGCACTCTAGGATTTTTTTGTTATATGCTCTTTTACCTGGCGATTTTAGATCCTCGCGGAAGTTGTTGTCTTTGTTTTTAGCCTCTTCTTCGTAGTCGCTTTCGTCCTCGATTTTAATTTTATCAATGATCTTTTGAGCAGCCTTTGCGGCGACTCGTTTAATTCTTTTGTTCGGATCATATTCTTGTCCTTGCAAAACCGTCTTGTGATTCGTGGCAATCAGATGATTGCGTAAAGTAAGTTCATTTCCGAAAACTTTATTGCACTGGGTACATTTGAAGGACTTGATTCTTGTGTGTTGTTCCAAATGTTTTTGCAATTGGTCCTTTTTCGCGAACTCTTGGCCACAAATTTTACAGGGGAATTTATTTTCAGAATGAGTCTCTATGTGCTTGGCGAGAGACTTTTTGTAGGAGAAAACCATCGGACAATGAGGACACTTTAATTCTTGTTTCTGCTCATTTTCTTCATTGTCTTCTTCCTCCAAATCAGGAATGTCTTTCTTCAAATCATCTTCTGTTAAAACGCCTTCAGTAACATGCTGAATCCTGTGCTCTTTTAGCTTATCCAAAGACTCGAATTCTACATCGCAAACCGAACATTTTAAATAAACGTGTTTCACAGTGTGTTTTCGTAGTGCTCGTTTGCTGTTGAATCTCTCGGGACACTTATCGCACTGATGTTCATCGAGTTCGTCATCAGATTCTGAATCATTAGGATTGTCTGGATCGATACTATAAAAGACCGAAGAATCAGCATTTCCAGAGAAATCAACAGAATCTTCATCGTCACGGAAACTGTCATCTACGAGTTCACTCTTCATTTCGCCTTTTTCCTTTTCGTGTTGTTTTAAATGCTTGTTAAACGAAATAATGTACAGATACTCTTTACCACAATAAGGACATTTGTTGGCTTTTTTGCCAGAAGGTGGCATTTTGAGGGGCGAATTAACCTTTTGTGGTGTAGTAACAATTTTTTGAGAACTTACCGGTTTTTGCTGCACATTAGCTTTTGGAGTCTTATCGTCTAGTTTTTTAAGTGAAAGGGTTCTTCTCACTTCCTCGTGTGAATGCATATGTTCTTTTAAAATCCCCTTCGACAGGAACTCCTTGTCACAAAGATAACACATGAAGAAAACCTTTTCCGATTTATCCTCCTGAGTTTTTTTCAAACGCGAACTAAGATTTAGATTCTCAAAATAATTTTCCTCGTCGGAATTGTGATCTGATCCAATTGACTTACGAGAGAGTTTGCGTTTGCTTCTACGAGTTTCGTTTTGTGACAAATCCTGTTCAGAACTAATTTGTTCAATAGAAGAATCCAACGCAGATTGCTGTTCCTGTTCTGGGTCTTGTTCCATTTCTCTTTCTTTTATAGAAGCTGACGAGTACTCTTGAGCATCAACGAATGGTTCGTCATTATTAAAATCGTCGTCACTCATCTGAGAACATTCCGGTTGATCGAGGTAATTTTGTTGGGGAATATTTGCCGATTCTACATTCTGAAGAGTTTCATCCTTGACGCCAGATTGTTCAGAAAAATTATGCACGGATTCTGAAATCTGCTGCAAATGAAGCAGTTGTTCGCCGGATTGTTTTTCAAGATTCTCCATTTCATTTTCTTGCATACCCTCTTGCAGATGCTGTAAATGTTTTCCTTGCAATTGTTCATCCTGGAGATGTTCTTGCATTTGTTGTTCCTGCAAGTGTTCGTCTTGTAAATGTTGCTCCTGCAGGTGATGTTCCTGCAAATGTTGCTCTTGCAGGTGCTGTTCTTGCAAATGCTGTTCTTGTAAATGTTGTTCTTGGAGATGGTGTTCCTGCATATGTTCCTCTTGTAAATGCTCTTCTACTTGCAAATCTTCATCTTGTAAGTGTTCATGATCGTCTTGTAATTCTTCCTGTAGTTGCTCTTGCAAATGCTCTACACCTGAACAAAAATCTTTAATTGTACATAATTAATGTGTGAAATCTTATAAGCAAAAGTGTATACACAAAATATTTTTTATAAAAATTATTAATTCTAGAAATGTCTGTGAATTAATTTTGAATTGTAATTAAATTTTGAATTGTAATTAAATTTTGAATTGTAATTAAATTTTAATTACCATGTTGTAACATGCTCTCTTGTTCTGCGATTTTTTGAACCTGCAGAAGAGCTAGATGATCCTTTAGAAGAGTATCTCTGCCATCATCGTGTAATGATTCTGTTGTCTCTACGTATTCACCATTATCATTAATTTCACGCCTTGTACGAGTTCTCTCTCCTTCCAAATGAACTTGAACGTCATTAAAAAATAACTCTTCCTTTATGTTCAAAGTGTCGAATTTTTCTCGAAGCACACTATCAGCTTGCTCAACTTGAAGTTTAAATTCATAGGCTGCTTCTAGTTTATCAGCACAAATACAACAAACTTGTCCAGGCAGTCCATCACCCGGTAACATCTATTTTTAAAAATCAAAGGTCAGTTTCATATTTTTTTATTGTAAAAATTACTTTTTTATCAATTTTAACTATTTCTTTTACATAAATTCCAGTTATATACCATCACTGCTTTAATTGTGCAAAAAAAAAACTTTTTAAAAACTAGTTTTTAAGAAATAAGATCAAAATTTAAAGGTAATAAATTTTACTTGGGTGTTAAATTACACATGGTTCAAAAGTAAATACGTAATATTTAATAGACTTTCGTATTTAATAACTATTGACTTTTTAAATCTAATGAATATACTATCGCCTAAGTGTTGATAAACCAAAAGAATAGACGCCCCTGGCAAATTTGAAAGGTGAAAACAAAGATGTTTATGAAATGCTTACTTTGAAGGAAGCCGTTAAAAAAGATAAAACAGTTTAAATTAACACTGTAATTGATTAATAGAGATATGGAAGAACCCCAGAAGGATCACAATCTGTTTAGGAAAGTGTAAGTAATCAAATGAGAACAAAGATGTAACCTCGGAAATATGTATCTAACCTTAACGTTGGTAAAACTCATAGCCTTCGAAGACAGAGATGTGACCTGGCTGTCGTGGAAAAGGTCTCTCATCAATACATTTCCAAGCAGGCAAACTCGACATATTTCCATCGTAGATACGATTCCTTCTTCATTTTGCGGTGATTCCGACGTATTTATCTCTACGGCGTCCATGTTTTGTTTGTCTGGAGGGCCAGGCCAGGCCCTCTTCAACGTGCCCTGACCTCTGATCGATGGAAAATAAACACTTTCACTATAAGCACTTTAATTTTCCCCTTTTATAGATTATTTTGATAGTTCAAAGCTTCCAACGCTTGAGAGTAGAAATTGAAAAACGTGAAATGTTTTGGCAAAAAAATTTTCTGACACCAGACCAAAATGGTGGGCCGTCGGTGATCTGTCTGTGGCGCCCTCGTGATATATGATTGGCTACTGTTCCATACTGTTCATTCCCATTAAAAAAGTTAAAAACTGGTTTTTTTTTCAATAGTGGCTTTATGATACATATTCTCCAGGTAGCAAGAATAATTTTTAGAGTAATTTCGATTTATTTTTTCAAAATGTAAATGACTTGAATCATTATTAATAAGATAATCAACTTTGTTAACTTTGCGGTTTTTAAATTTAGCGCGGAAAAGAACCAATAGAAAATTGTCTTCTGCGCAGGCGTATATAAATGGAAGGATATGATTGGACGAATATTTCCTTGATGACGTTAAAGCCAACTACGCTTGCGCATTCGACAGAAACCTAACCTTAAATTTGAATTTTAAATTACTTATTGAAAAATTACATTCCTTGTTTAAATTCCATTTGTTTACGAACATCTCCAACTTTTTGGTCTTTTTTTTGCACTAATTTAAGAATTTATAGCTAAATATCATAAAATGTTGTTCCCGTTTTCGATTTTCAGCTGTCAAGGATGTGTCAATGGATGTAAACAAAATGAAGAAAATGGCGATGTGGCACCTGCATAACCTCAAACGTGTCCGACAGTAATAAACTATTCTTAATTCTCGAAACATAAAATGCTGTCATAATTAAAACTAGTTAATTGTTTCGAGAAAACAATACTTTTAAGTAGTATATTTTCTTGTTATGAATGTGCGTGAGTGTTGAAGATGAGGATATTATTATCAACTTTTGGTGTCTTAATTTTTTTGAACGTATGGACTGTTTCGTCGGCATGGAACAACGACGACCTGGAGGTTTTCGACGTGGTCGAGGAAGTCAATCAGAACTTCTACGATCTTATGGGAATACCACAGGTTAATATTATCAGCATATTAACAACGTTCATGAGTAATAAATCACTGTTAAAGATCCTCAACTACTTCCGAAACAACCTTTGATCCGTAATTTTAATCTAATCCAAAATACATCTTATAAATCCAACATATCCTGTCTCATACATTTTTATATTGATACTTTATCTTTTAACTTAATTCCTTGTTCCACTATGTTTCATTTTATGTAAAATTCGGTTTTTATTTTCATACATAAAAATTGCTTTTACTTGTGTGAATATTACTATAACATTACTAATTTCTGCTTTAAATTCAACGTGTAAAAGTTTAGGTTTAATCAAAACAGAATGTTAGTTTTTTTGTAATGATATTATCACTTTTGCTTCCTTATAGAGGAAGCATTGTTGTTAGTTTTATTGTTATAACCGTAATTATGGTTAAGCATTAAAATTCTTTTTTTCCAGAATGCAAATGCCTCTGACATCAAAAAAGCCTTCAGAAAATTATCCTTAATATTGCATCCAGACAAAAATTCTGCAGAAGATGCTGAAATAAAATTTAGAAATGTAAGTTCAACTATTTATTACAATAATAAAATATAATCTTCGATTTATTATTTTCTTTCACAAAAAATTACAAATGTTTAAAGAAAATTTGTGCAATCTGTTAACCAAAAACGTGACAGAAATTGGTTGGATTTTTCCATTAAATTTGACCTTGTATTTGTTTGAAAAGTATGATTGGTACTGAATTGTTATCGATCGTTTTAATATATTCATGTCTATTGTTCATGATTTTCAGTCTATTACTTTCTGTTTCATTTTTCTCGTTTAATTTTATTATTTAATTTTCATAATTTCATATATTTATATTGGTTTTTAATTAATAAATTAGTTCATGTTTTATTTCTTTTAATTTTTTTATATTGCGAACCAATGAAAGTGAATTAAATAATAAAACATTATGCTTTCCAGTTAGTCTCAGTTTATGAAGTATTAAAAGATCCAGGAAAACGAGAACGCTACAATGATGTCCTTGTCAATGGATTGCCAAATTGGCGATCTGCAGTTTATTATTATCGTCATGTACGCAAAATGGGTTTACTGGAAATGTCCGTTATTTTATTCATTGTAATAACAATTGGTCAATATCTTGTATCGTGGGCAGCTTACTTTGAAAAAAGATATACTTACGTAAGTAAATTCTTTTATTTCGTTTTAAAAACATTCTGTACGTACAAACAATTATTTCTGCAAGCGATGGAAATCATGATTTTATGTTTATATTTACATCATTTTTTTATTTACATCATGTTTATATTTACATCAAGTTTATATTTACATTTATGTCTATTTGTATTTTTTATTTTCGCATCTACTGAAATTTATTTTTCTTATTGGTATTTGCTAAGATTTTTGGCATTCATAATTTAAGATTATTGATCGAATAAACTTTTTTCAGGAACAAGTGCTAGGTAGTAAATTACAAAAGATGCAAAAAAAGAACCGAAAAGGTAAAATGGACGTTCCTGATCTTGCAGAAATATTGGAAAAGATTCCAACGCCAAGTATGTGGAATACACTTCCATTCCAATTACCAAAGTGGACTTATGCTTCCATTGTCGGAATTCCGTCTACGATTTGTGGTATTTATGCGCTTTTTAAGGAAATGAAACAGAGGAGAAAAGAAGAGGAAGAAGCTCTGTAAGCTTTAACGTATTTCTAAATTAATCATAAAATTTTACATAATTCGTTAATACCAATATTTTAATAATTATTCCATGCTCTATTTTAATTCAGAGCTCAAGAAAATGAAGAGCCGGAACCTGAACCAGTTCCTCGTGGTCCCAGAAGAAGAAGAGCAGCAGGTTTTACACCTCAAGAACGTAATGATAAAGTTACAAGAGAAGATAATAAAGCCGAGAATATTACTATAAATCACACCCATGAAAAACCAAAAATGTCAGGTGGTTTGTGGACGGATGATGATATTTTAGAATTAATTAAACTAGTAAAAAAATACCCAGGCGGCACTACCGACCGGTGGGAAAAAATTGCAGAAATGATGAATCGTACAGTTCATGAAGTCACGCACATGGCCAAAAAGGTTTTTATAATCTATGAATCAAAAATTTAATTTTAATTTAATTTTATATATTTTATATAAAATATATATAATAATTATATTTTTAATTTAATTTAATGAATATTTTAATTTAATAAATAATTAAATATTCAGCATTTTAATTAATGCACATTCAAGTCATTATATTTGTTAATACGTTCTTTTCAAATGTTTTCTTTTCTCAAATTAAATTCCTTTCTCAACTATTTTTGGAAAATTATTAAGAAAACTCTTTCGTATTATACCTACATTACGTGTTATTAATTAATTTTTAAAATTAGGTGAAAGACGAGGGTCTGAAACCTGGTCAACCAGCTGAGGAAAATCCTGAAGAAGAGCAAGTAAAAAAAGTGAAAACTCGTGTAGAAGTTTCAGAAAATCTTTCCGAATGGACCCAAGAACAACAAAAAGCTCTAGAAGCTGCGTTAATAAAATACCCTAAAAGTGGTTCATCTGATAGGTGGGAAAAAATAGCCAGTTGCATTCAAGGGAAAACAAAAGTAAATATTTTCTAAATCATTATCAAGTTTTAAAAGAAACGTATTTATTTATTTTTTTTTCATAAAAGGAATATGTTTTTCACTTCCATTGCGAATTTAAAGCTTTTTGTTATTGTAATTTTTTGTTATTGTTATTGTACTTTTTTATATTATTTTTCTTTCTTTATTAAAATTAATTAAATTTGCTATTAAACTTTATTAAATTAAATTTAATTTGCTATTAAACTTTATTAAATTTAATTAAATTTGCTACTAAACTTTATTAAATTTATAAATTTTTGTTTTGTAATAATATAAATATATAATAATAAATTTTTTTTGTAATACAGGAAGAATGTCAAGCAAGGTATCGTCAACTAGTGGAAATCGTTAAGAAAAAGGTTCATACTCAGTAGTGGTTAAAGATAATGCTTACCGAACAGAGGCAAAGATAAGCTAATAAAAATTAGTGTATTTATTTATTGAATGCGTTACCAGTTTCGTTAACAAGTTTTCTATGTTTTTGGTTGTTTTTATTTTCCATTGTTTTAAAATAGTAGATAAATCTCCAAAGAAAAAGGATTTTTTAAAATTAAGAAATTTTTAAGTACATGTGAAAATTTTATTGAATTATAAACTATATATTTTTAAGTATGAATATTTTAATGGATTACAATTCGTGCATTTTTAAGTAAGCATATTTTTTTCATTATCATTCTTTTAAAAGATAGCGAAAATTACGATTTTAAAAATTTTGGCCTTGTTAATATTAGAGATATTCACTTGAAATCTGAGTCAAGAATATACACCCGAAAAAGAGTCTTGATTTTAAATAACTTGATTTTACTAGATTATTTGAATAGAGGCTTTTTCGCCTCTTAAATGTCGAGAATGTATTTATTTAAGAAATTTAATAAGAAAGAGGAAAAGACTGAAGAGACATGTGAGTGTCTCTTTCTTTCAATCAATCGTACCATAAATAAAGTTATTATTGCTATGTTAGAATTACAACTGTAACACTTTTTAACCAAAAAGTATTAGAATATACCGAAAAATTTCTAGAGAAAAACTACAAATTATCAATTAGCATTCAAAATTTTAGAAATCAAGCTAACTTTCCTCGAAATTAATTTACTAAATAACTACGTTCGATGCTTTTAACTTTAGATTATTCTTGCAACATTTTGCAATTGATTTTTTCAAAGAATTTTCAATGAGTTTTATCTCGTGTCTCAAATCACAATAGCACATTCTCCACTTTTGGAATTGTAAATAATTTGACGCCGTTTTGTAAATACCAATATGAAATTTTACATTTCTTTATAAATGTAATAAATTTAGTCTACAAATGCGTCCGCAATTCAAATGCAAACTTATCTAAATGTAAATATTATACATACATATTACTGGCATTTTAAAATAACATTTTATTTCCAAAGCAGAACAAATATCCGAATAATGTGACATATAACTGAGATTGGATTTACATTAAATTTTCATTACATTAAAAAAGAGTTTATTCAAATTTGTTACTGTTAAGTAGGAAAACCATTTTATTTATTTGTTTTATTGAAAAACAGAAAATTTGCCATTTATTCCTACGCTAGAATAAAATAAATAAAATGAATAAAATAAATAAAGTGAATAAAATAAATAAAATAACACAAATCAAGAAAATTTAAACAATTAGTTGCAAAATACTGTCAGCAATTGAAAGCTGATTACAGGGGCCCAAAAAATAACACTTTTCGTTACTTCCAAAACTTATATATATATATTTATTTTCTTTAGACATATATTCACAAGTCTTTTTTGTGACACTTATTCAATAAACAAATTAATAAAATAACCGTACAAAATAATTATGCTATTCCTGATCCTTTTTTACAAAATTTTTTTTGAAATTCTCTTACAAGATTGCAAAAACGACATTAAAATCAATTTTACAATTTATTATCAAGCCTTAGGCTTTCACTGCAAAATATTCCTATATATATTTCGAAAATTTGACAGAATTTGAGAAATCAATCAACAAAAGGCGCGAATTATAAAATATACACTGACAAACATTTTGGCACAGCATCCATTCCCTTTTAGCAATTACAAATAAAAAATCACACAAGTCTTTGCACGTATCATTATTTAATTTTTTTATGTATAGAAATAACATTAATTGAAACTTAAAATTCGGGATGGCTACTGCTAGAAAATCTTTTCTGTGTATAAAATTGACTGAAATAATATTTTAGTACCGGTTTCATCCAGTTTCAAATTTGTCTCGATTTTCACCCGGTTCTCCTTGCTGGGTTGCCACTCTGACTTGTGTCTTTGGAGTCAATGCCGCCTGCAAAAAAATGAAACAATTGCAATTTAAATTATCAATGAAATTTTCTCTTCGAATATTCAAATGGCATTTGAATCCTTTTTTCTTTATTCTTCTTTTTGCACATAATTCTTTAAAATACACGCTTTGAGAAATTGAACATTTTCAGATATTCTAAAAGTTCTCCAAATATTCAAAGAATATTTCATAGAATATTTCATAGAATATTTCATGTTCAATATTTCATATTTCAAAGAATAAATAAAATAAGGAATAAAATAAACATTCTGGAAATTATAAAATTATTCTGAAATCTGTTAGAAGTGAATGATTACCTGAGTTACAGTCGTTGTGACATTATGACTGGTACCGGGCATGCAAACGACAACCAATTTCGGTGCAGGTGCGGATAAATGTTGCTTTTGTTGCACAGGTGCTCCCTGCGTTAATTTTACCTGTTGTGTTTGTTGCTGTGTAACCTGTTGTTGCACTGGATTTGCATTTGAACTTAAACCAGAAGAAGTTGGTGCTTGTCGAGATTGCAAAATTACGTATTTCCCTGTAGATGAAGGACCAGCACTTCGGCCAGGATTTAACATAATTGTGCGATTTGCTTGAGGCGGCGCAGGACTCGGACTCGACACTGCAATGTGCTCTGATCAGATTCATTTAGTATAAATAATCAAAAATCTTACTTCCTAATGTAATCTTACTCCAAATATAAAATTAAATCAAAAAGATTTTTCAAGAGATTTCAATCAAATCAAGAGTTTTAAAGTAATGTTTAATTTATTATTAATAATTTTGCAAAACTAGTGTTTAATTAATTAATAATTTTACAACACTAACGGTAAATTAATTATTATTCGTAAGATAATAATGCGTTTTCTACCTGTTTGTATGATTGTTTTTCCAGTGCTAATTGTACTTTGCGGTTGATTCGTTGTTAAAGCAGTTGTTGTTGAAGTTGTAACTATTGTTGTTGGTTGTGTTCGAGCTTTAGCAACAGCGGCACACAAAGATGGTCCAAGGTAACCAAAATCTTGTTTAAATTCTTCTACAAAATCTGGAGGTGGTCTGATTGTTTTTAAAACCGGAGCTACTGATTTCTGTAAAATATAATCAATTTCAATTATTCAGGAATTAGTGATTAAACAATTTAAAGACTAATTTACTCTTTCAAAAATAGTTAAATACGATTCTGAATAATTATATTAATTCTTTCTTCAGTTGTTCTTTTTGTTCTTCTTCTTTTTTTATTAGTTGTATTATTCAGTTGTTCGTTTTCAGTTGTTCTTTCTCAGATGCATTTTCCAGCTGTATTTTTCAGTTGTTGTTTTTCAGTTGTTTTTCAGTTGTTCTTCAGTTTTTCTTTTTCAGTAGTTCTTTTTCAATTGTTCTTTTTCAGTTGTTCTTTTTCAGTAGTTCTTCTTCAGTTCTTCTTTTTCAGTTGTTTTTTTTCAGTTCTTTTTCAGTTGCTCTTTTTCAGTTGCTTCATCGAAAAAAAGCATTCTATAAATAATTAATATTACATAAAACTACTTACAACTACCAAAGTTTTGATACGACCAGCAGCGTTTTTGTCTATTGTCGAAAGCCCAATTCCGTCAATACTCGATTCGATTCGTTCCGAAATGGTCTTGATTTTAGGTATCACGAGCGCTTTTACAACTTCTGGTCCAAGTTCACAAAGGCCATCAATGGCGCCGTATAATGAAGCTAGTGGCGTCTGAAACATTTGTTTTTAAAATCAATGTCTTTAAAAGTTGCTTTTTTAACTTTTGGCTTTTTTTCGAATTTCTGCACGTACTTGATTGCTTTTCGCCAAGGCCTGACTGAACATACGAGTAACTCTAGTTTGTACATTATTTGTGGAAGTATTAAAATTTTTGCAGATCTGTGCCATCAAACGAGAGGCAAAATCTCTAAGTGCCCAGTGATTATCCATTTCTGGCCTCATGCACAATTGCTTCGTTACTATGCAAGTTGCGACAGACGGAATAAGTTCGTGGAGCTGTAATGCAAGAATTTTATTCGTGAACAATGAATAATAGATAAAATATATACTATATAATACAATACTAAATAATACAATACTAAATAATACAATAAACACTAAATAATACAATAAATACTAAATAATACAATAAACACTAAATAATACAATAAATACTAAATAATACAATAAACACTAAAAAATACAATAAACACTAAATATCATAAAAATATAAAAATTTGTACTTATAGAACACTCAAATTCAATGGTAAATTACTCACGTATTTTTCTAGGTAGAGACTTTGATTATCGAGTAATGCCTTAACCATACGCATGAGATAAATAAGAATTGCAAGATTGTTCTGAACAACATTAACTCGAACACCTTCTGCGATAAATGTGCACATCCGCGCTAACATTTCGTGCAAACCTGGGTCTGCAGAAAGAGATTGCAATGCCTCGGCTCTGCGAGCTTCATCGGAGCCAACACAAGCCTCTGTTATTTCTTTGTAATACAATTGTTGCTCCACACTTAATTCATGAGTTGCTAATTGCTTCACATGAACCGTCTCCACATTCCGCAACTTCTGACTTTTGCCTCCGCCACCAGGTTTTCCAACACCAGTATTTTGGTTTGTATTCGTTAACTTCCTGGTCGGATCAACGCTTTCCAATTTTTGAATATCTGAAACGTAAAAATTGTATTTTATTGCAATTTATTGCTCATATTGTAATTTCATTAATATTGTAATTCATTATTATTATTCATTAATATTGTAATTCATTATTAATATTGTAATTAATTATTAATTTTATAATTCATTATTAATATTATAATTCATTGTTAATATTGTAATTTATTGTTAATTTTGTAATGTTTGCTAATGATATTCCTCAGTGGCTACAGTATTAAATATTACATTTAATACTCAATATTGCTCGCTTACTTCTGCTTTCAAAGGAAATAATTACCTTTGGAAACAGGTGGTGGATTTTCGGGAATCGTAGGTTGTACTCCGTCTATACAAAGCCAGTGAGATCTGAGTGTCACTTCTAAAGGTAATTTGGGCCAACCTTGTTCACCGGAAGTAGATAACACTTCATTTAAGTCAATTTCCTTTTCCTCCACAAAATGTAATTCACGACCACCGCCAGACGCAAATCGAAAAGGTATGTGATCTTTAGCGAAAAATCCATAAGTTGGCTCAATATTCTTTATTTTCAGAGCGTGATCAACATCTTGAGTTGTCATTCGTTTACGTTTGCCATGACGCATGAATTTTGCTGCATCCTGCATAGGAAAATAGTATAAATAAAATAATATTCAAAATAGAATAAAAAATAAAAGGACAATAATAAAAAGAGAATAATAAAAAAAAAAGAAGAGAAAAATTGATTACAAGTATGTAAAGAAATGAACAATTTAAAATTTGAAAAAAAACTAAAGAACGTCCACAAAAAGTTCGACAAAAATGGCAAATTATTAACGTACCTGTATAATTTCTTTTAGCTTATAGCTTACATCTTCTGCTAAATCCTTTGCAGCTTCATCTGGTAAATTTCCAATGCCAATACTCTCGGCTATCACTTTAGTTGACTCCTGAGACAACGTAGTTCCATACACAGATTCGTTTTCACTCATATTAAAGCCGTCCTTTTTTTCCCGGACCATATGTTTCTGAATTTTACAATTATTTTAACCTCACTTTGTCTCATTAACTGTAAAATAATCAAATATTTCAACTATAAAAACATAAAAAATCTTTGGAGTAAATACTCTAACCTCTCGCATATCCCGCTAATTGAAAACAAACAATAAAATTTAGTGAAAATCTAGCACAATTGATTGTTACAAAAGGTGATTTCGGTCCACGAAGATAGCTAAATAGTAATAATGTTGAAAAATTGATAAAAAACAAGAGAAACAATTAAAAGAAGTAAAGGATATAGGTTAAGTTGGGCACAGTAATCACTGACAATTTACTCACATACTTTTCATACGCTTCATTTTTCTGATTTGTGAAGTTATTCTCTCAACTTGGCATTATTTTATTATTTGTAAAGTTGTATATTATACGTATAGTCTTAAAAAATAATAAACATTTATTTTTCACCGAAAAAATGCAAATGCAAACTGTCATCAACGCAGGTTTGCCAACCTTGTAAAAATAAATGCAAATCGTGACAGACTTCCGTTTCCTGTGGCGGGAAAATAAAAACATTTTTAAATCTGTTAGTAATTTACAGTTAAAATATTTTTTAATTTACTTTTCTAATGTAAAATTACCTTCGCTTTTTTTTCGTACTATGTTACTAAATAAATAAATAAATAAATTATTCATTAAATAAATTAATTATTCATTAATTATTTTTTTGTTTAAACTAGACACTTGTTATAAACTAAAAGTGTATTGTACTATTTTTTTTACTTAAAGATTTATAGAAAAAAGGTTCCTAAATTAGTAGTGAAAATAAAAAACGATAATAAAAAAGCAATTTTAATAGGTAAGAATATATTTTAATAGAAAAGATTACACTGGTTATAGAAAATACATATTGTTATTAATTCGTAACAAGAATATCCATGATTCTTTTTCGTTGTGAGATATAAATAGTGTATAATTATTATTATAAAAATCACAAGGCACTAAAAGGCACATAGTATATTTCGTTGCATCATTGGCAAAAAAATATTATCGTTCTACTATTTAGATTTAAAATTAAATGAAAAACGAAAATAATAAAAATAAAATTACAATTAAATGTAGTACTTATAAATACTGAAAAATTAAAAAAAAGAATAAAAACTGAATAAAAAAGTAAAACAAATGAACAATAAAATAGGCGAATAATAAGTGAACGACGAAAAAATAGAACTAAATGAAACAAGTAGTAAAATGAAAAAAAGTAGTAAAATAAAAAAAGTAGTAAAATGAAAAAAGTAGTAAAATGAAAAAAAGTAGTAAAATGAAAAAAAAGTAGTAAAATGAAAAAAAGTAGTAAAATGAAAAAAGCACTAAAATGAAAAAAGTACTAAAATGAATAAAAAATCAGAATAAAAACAAACAATAAAAAAAGTATAATAGGAGACTTGTTCTTGAAAACCGGAACAATTAATTTGTGACGTTAATATCGAAAGTACAAACTATTTATATACAATTTCAATAAGCTAGTTTGATCACAATAAATAAAAATGTTAAATACAAAAGCGTTTTGTAGAGACTGTATACAAGTAAAAATTCGCAAATCTACGTTACAAGACATAGAATAAAGTTTATCTTAGTTCCTACGATAAACCTGATAATCACCGGTTTAATTAATATTACTTATAAATAAAAATGCAAGAAAATTGCGCTTAATTCATAAACAATCACTCATCCGTTTTAATTCATTCTTAAAATACTGAAGATCCGTAATCATAATCTCATTGAAAATTTGCTCCAACAGAAATTAAATCCCTCAGTAAATCTGAATCTGTATTTCGAATTTGAATTCCTAAAATGCAGGTGTTCCTTTATAACAATTACACTGCTAGATTTCAAATTTGATTTGCAAATTAGCAAATTTGATCAATTCATAAGTCAATTTCGTTTAATTTTCTTTAGATAAGTCAATTTCATTTAATTTTTTTAGATCATTTTTTTTCAAGTCAATTTTCAATTCAATTTACCTTGATTCTTCAAAACTACAATTCAAATTTAGAAAGGGATTTAAAACTGCCAGATTGGAAGCTGCGTTCATGTAACTTAATTACTAAACTAAAAGTAATTTTCTTTTTTGAAAAAATGAGTCTTGTTTAAAATATTTGGTATTGTGAATAAAATATAATCACTAATAAAGTTAATTAATAACTAAATAAAGTTGTTAATCAATTAAGATCGACCCGGTTCTTGGCAATAATCATAAATTGGAATTTCAGGCGGAATTTCACGAGAATTACGAGGCATGCAGCAACGAGTGATACCAATAATACAAAGAGTAACAGTTGATGCGACTGCAATGTGCCAAGAGAAGTTGACAGCAACTTCTTCGGAAGATAAAAAATGGATACGATTACTACGGACCATGTGAGCTATCCAGGCTCCATGTAATAAAGTCGTTACTCCTGTTAACAATTTAACTTCCGGCCAAATAATTTCTAAAGTAACGGAGACAGCCGACAACCAGACGATTCCAGCTAATATGGCATCAATCATTGGATTATCTCCAATATTTGCCCAGATGAAGAGAAAACCTTCGACGAAGAAACTCTGAGCAAGGGCCATTTTAACAAGGCCAGTGCTAAAATTATGTGGAAAGTAGAAATTAAGAACATCGACTAGACCAGAGATGGCGAAGAAAAGGTAGATTGTGGCGTATCTGACTTTGGCAGAAATAATTCCATGGTTTGGTGAGGAAGTCAAGGATCCTGTAAGACCTATCACTGTTGCTATTAATTTTAAACCTCCTTCCAGTGGATATCGCGAAAGCAGTTTTTTGAATCGTCCACTTTTTCGAGGATTCGTTCTTCTTCCGTCGAATTCAATTTGTCTGTCAGGGGCACTGAAGATCGCGTATTCAAGACACCAAATTAAACCGAATACGTAGAAAATTACTCCAGTGAGCAGATAGGAGATATCACTTCCCTGCATGGCTGTTGCTTTCTGCGAAAAATAAAAAACTGTTAGTATGTAACTTGGAGATATACAATTGTTTTAAAACAGAATGAAATTATTTTAAAGTCAATAAAATTGTTTTGAAACAAAATTAAATTATTTTAAAGTTAATAAAATTGTTTTAAAACAAAATTAAATTATTTTAAAGTCAATAAAATTGTTTTAAAACAAAATTAACTTATTTTAAAACCAATGAAATTATTTTAAAACCAATAAAATTATTTTAAAACCAAATACAATTATTTTAAAACCAAATACTATTATTTTAAAATCAATGAAATTATTTTAAAACCAATGAAATTATTTTAAAACCAATAACATTATTTTAAAACCAAATACGATTATTTTTAAACCAAATACAATTATTTTAAATCTAAATAAAATTAATTTCACAAACGAAGATCGTTTGTAAATCAAATACAATCATTTTAACAAATAAAAATCATTTTTAAATCAAATAAAAATGCTTGGGCAAATAATTACTTTTGAACGAAATAAAATTATTTTAACAAGTTATGATTATGAAATAAAATTAATTTAATAAACAAAAAACATTTTTAAATGAAAGGGAATCATTTTATCAGAAAGATATACATTTGCAAACCAAATCAAAAACACTTTACAGCAAAACTAAATAATTTTATCTATTTTAATAGATACGAGATAAGAAACAAATCAGTACTATTTATATAAATTTCTATATAAATCTAAAATACTTATTTTTAAAACTTTTCTTTAAAATACTTATTTTTAAAACCACTCTTTAAAATATTTATTTTTAAAACTTTTCTTTAAAACACTTATTTTTAAAACCACTCTTTAAAATATTTATTTTTAAAACTCCTCTTTAAAATACTTATTTTTAAAACTTCTTTTTAAAATACTTATTTTTAAAACTCCTCTTTAAAATACTTATTTTTAAAACTCCTCTTTAAAATATTTATTTTTAAAAATACTCTTTTGACGAAAATGGATAAAAACTTAAGAATAAAAGGAGTACGCGCAAATAAAATAAATTACAATTACGTTACCTTTTTCTTAATGATAAATTGCAAAAATATCCACTCGGGACAAAACTTAAATCATAAAATTAAAAGACAGGAACTATTAATTTATATCACATTTATTCTGCGCCACGTGCATTAAAAAATAAGAGAAATTATGGTGAATAGCTTGAACGACATAAGGCACATTATGAACATTAATTGGCACTATATCACATTACAGAATGACGGTATTTTTATTGTTATTGTTATAAACAGAAATAAAACATCTTCCCTCCCTCCAACTCTTTGAGGTTAGATGTTAGATATTTCAACTTTGATTACGAAGTCGGTAAGTTTAGCATTTACCATCTTCTGTCGATAAAGTTCAACAGGCAATGTCATTTTCTGTTTAGAATATTATTTAAAGATACTTTTATCATTCATTCATAAAGTAGATTAAAAATATTTTTGTATATTAAAAACGTTTTTATATGAAAAATATTTTTGTATTAAAAACGGTTTTGTATGAAAAATATTTTTGTATTAAAAACGTTTTTGTATGGAAAATATTTTTGTATTAAAAACGTTTTTCTATAAACAATATTTTCGTATTAAAAACGTTTTTGTATGAACAATATTTTTGTATTAAAAAAATGTTTGCGTGAAAAGAATTTTTGTATTAAAATCGTTTTTGTATGAAAAATATTTTTGTATTAAAAACGTTTTTCTATGAACAATATTTTTGTATTAAAAAAATATTTGCATGAAAAGTATTTTTGTATTAAAAACGTTTTTGTATGAAAAATATTTTTGTAGGTATTAGAAAAGTTTTTGTATGAACAACATTTTGCATGACAAGTATTTTTGTATTAAAAACAAAAACAATTATTTCTGCTACAAACAAATTCCAGTGGAAACAAATACTTACTGTAAATAATATTTTTTGATCAATGAAAAAATTTATCAATCAATATTAAATAATAATTAAATTTATTATAATATTGAAGGAAAAGAATCTATCCGAGTCAAATAATTAACTACCGAGTGATATCTTCTACAATATAATAATTAAATTTATTAATTATTCAATAGGATCCTTAAATTATATTATAATGAATTAATATGAAAATTTATAGAATCATTAGATAATTAGATAAATTTAATTTAATTAGATAAATATCTCTTTTTTTGAAATAGAAGAAATACATTTATAAATAAATGATCTATAAATAATTTAAAAATCAAAAATTACCTTAAAAGCAGAAATAGGTGTTTCATTTTTTTTAAAGGAAAAATGTAAACAAATTCGATACGTTACACATCAAACTTTGGAAGCCGAATTGGTTTTCATGATCCAGAGCTCCGTTTGCAAATGGTACAGATAGTGATTAGAATCCCTTTCATGTATACATCTCAATTATCGTTCTGCAAACTAACTAAGCTACATGGGGTGAGAAGCTACTGCCTCATGCTATATTTAATGACATATTAAAACATGTATTCATTTTCCATTAATATTATCACAATAAAAAAATTTGTATCCACTCTTTATCAATATTATTACAATAAAAAATATACATCACTTTTTTATGAATAGATATATAAATTATTAAACTCTTACCATTTTCTCAGAATCTCAGTTTAAATCTAAATTCCAATCTTCATATTTTAAGTTTTATTTTAAGTTTTATTAATTTTTTATCTCATTCTGTTTCAGAATTCCTTACAGAGAAATCATTTGTTTGTAAATGAAAACAACTCTATTTCCGAATGAGATTTTCTATCAAATTATTGGTAATTTTCGTGTACAAAATTTCAGAATAGAATTCGTTGTATGCAGAAATAAATGGGAAATGCCGGATTAAGACAAAATAACCAACCCATCTGTCATGCACAAACTTTATTTCATATCAATGTTGCTTTCTCTGTTAATCCATCATTCATATTTTCATGTGTATTTGTCTATAATCCTTCAATACTTACGAGGGTCATTTCAAATAATGGCATTATTGTATTTGACATTGTATTCAATTTTCGTTCCAATTCATTCTAAAACTCATTTTATCCAATTTGATGTTTTCCGTGCATTGCGATATTTAATCTTAAAAATCGATAAAATTGTTTAATAGAAAATGACTATAAAGTTAAAGTTAAAGTTAAAGTTAGGGCGAGGTGTAAGGGTCTATTGACTTTGCGATTATTCACTTCAAGTCTTGGGTATAACACCCATTTTAGC
>WNHD01000485.1:0-30374 GCA_011057455.1 Ganaspis sp. Gsp50
GAATTCCGGTTATTTTAACCGGACGTCCGGTAAATTTAACCGGAATTCTGGTTAAAATAATTGGAAAAAAATGTTAAATGAGGCTTAACCGGAATTCCAGTTATAACAACCGGATAGTTTTTTCCGTGTATAAATATATATAAATATAATAACCTTCTTGTCGTGTACGGTAAAAGTTACAAGACGCCATAGTACAATTTATAAGACAGTACTGGAAAATTTGGACATCTATGTAAATGTCACACGTAAATAGCAAGCACATGATTTAATACCAGAATTTTCTTTCCACACAGTAATAAAAAAAAATAATAAAGTAGAGATTACAAATAATTTTGATATGTAACAGAGTTTTTCGCAAAGATTTTTTGATTTTGACATTACAACCCTATTTCCAAAAGCTATGTATGACCTTTGCAATAAAATACGCCAATAAAATGGATTCTATATAGTTTACCGATAAAAAAGTCTGTGTCTTGATTACTATTTTTAGGACTTTTATACGACTTTCATTTCCTGTTCCAAAAATTGCTTTTTCTTTTGCTGCTAAAAAACTTGAGAATCTTTACTATTGATTTTTTACATCTTCAACCTTCTTTTCCTTCTTTCTTTCTACTCTTTCACAGAAAATGTATAACAGATTTCAAGGACTTCTAAAAATGAAGAAAAGCAAAGAAAACTAAATCTAATACCGTGTCATTAGAGACGAGATTGCAATATAAATTTAGAAATCATAAACAACTTGAAAGGGAATGTTATTTTTTCCAGAGAAATCTCTGGCAGCGAAAATATTTTTATCAAACTTGAATGTAATAAGTAAAATTAATTGAATAACTAAATTTTTCATCAGCAGTAGTTAACTTCGTAAAAGGGTTTCCAGTGAAACTTCATCTATTTGAGGAAAAGCTCACCCTTCGCAAGCTCTTTTAAAACCGTATTTCTCTCTTTCTCTCTTGATTTCTCTCTCGCAGGCGCTTTGAAAGAGAGGAAAATTGAAGAGTGGGGACTGTTGAATGAGGACTCGTGGTTTGAGACTAAAAGGGTGGGAAACCCTATTTGGAAGAAGGGGTCGAACGTAGGTTAGTCCACTCGACGAACCGCGTCCCCAATCGATATAAATGTGGTACAACTCCTGAATTTAGTTTTAGGCCAGTAATACCTTAATCGTCAACAATAATACACACTTCTTAAACAATTATTAATTCCATGCAATTTCACAAATGAACAAATCAAGCAAATTAATCGTACACCAAAGAAATTTTGCTTCCCAATCAATCATTTACAAACACCTTGATATCCGTAAAAGTACAGTACACCCGAAATTAATCCTGAAATTTCAAGTAATAATGATGAAAAACCGGTAATATTATAGTAAACTGGCAATACTTATATAGAAAACAGCAATACTTATATAGAAAACTGGCAATAATTATAAAACATCTTGTAAAAATTCTAAAATAGCATGGTAAAATGTGCAGGATTGTACGGCAAAAATTATAAGACAGCATAAACAATGCTTCCTCTATAAGGAAGCAAAATTACAAGGCAGAATAGGAATTTCCTCCAGTATGAGACATTTTCCATAACAATGAGCAAAAAAAAGAGAGTAAAATAATGAATAATTTCTTTATAATTCTTGTTAGGTTTTTTATAGTCACGGAATAAAAGAAACAGACTTGCTTCTTTTTGGGTATATGGATATTATTATAAAGAGAAATAAAAAGGAGGAAGGGAATAAAACGAGATTATTTAATATTTCTCTCGCCATTTGATACACGTGTATCACGTGTCAATGTAATACATATACGAGGCAAGTTCTCAATGGTCACATCTAGTTTGATTTTTTCCGTAAACATGTAATGTATATAATGTGCATAAGAATGTGAATAAAGTGTATCACCCACGCTTCTACGGAAAATGCTCATAATTCTATTTCCTTGTATACCTCTTGACTATAAATGCATCATCCGGCTTCTACTCATGTCTCTTCAATTAAGCATGAAAAGTTATTATTGGGCCCATTCTCTTTCCTGTCCACATAACGCCCATGAACGCACGTTTGTGCCATTTTAACATTAAAGTCTATCACTAGAAAAATTCTATTTTCATTCACCTCATCTAAGAAACGGGAAACCATAATTTACCTGATAAAAAATAGATTCTTTTTATATAGAATAAAGGCAGAAAGTAATTATACAACAATGAAACTTAAACAATAAAACCAATAATAAAAAACAATAAATGAAATAAATTTACATAAAAAATGTTGACGTAGAACCACTTGAAACAAATCAGAACAAATGTCCTGAACCAAATTCAGGACATTTCTTGATCCTAAAATTTGTTGTACCCAAAATGTAAGAACTGATTTTATACCGCTGCCACGGAAAGAAATGTTTTGTGATTACGGCAACCATGTATATTGATATTAAACGTCTCTATCATACAGTTGACACATCCATATCTATGCTTGACACATCTAAGTACTTGCTTTGGCAGTACATATTGGTTGACACATCTACAGTTGGTAAAACGATATCAAAAGTTGGTACATCCTTATGGAAACTTGGTTTGATTATATATATGGATGCGTCAATCATAAAATATGGATGCGTCAATCATAAAATATGGATGTATCAACCATAGAATATAGATGAGTCAACCGTAGAATATAGATGGGAAGTATTTATCAATATATATGGTTGGCACAACCATTCCCTTTTTTCCGTATGTGATATTTTGATCTTTTATTTTTACAGTAGTAACATTAACTAAACTACAACCTCTATAAACTTTGTTTTTACTCTCAGAATTGGTCAAATTCACCGCGAACACAAAGTTTAGAGATGTTGGGAGTGAAATAAGTTCATAGGCTTCTATAAGGGAAACGAAAACTGGTGAGGAGGATCAAACACAGCCAATATTGAACGTTTGCGACTTTCTGTCACTCTCCGTACACATTTACACGATTATAGAGAAGAATAAACTCCTAAAAAAAGTAACAGGATGCATAGAATTTTAAATTAAGAACCTTAAAATGTTTGGAACAAAACGTACTTTAGTTTGCAGTGACAAAAATGATATAAAGTGGAAGTTACCACAAAATGCTTATTCGACAATTGTGGAAGTTCAGCTACTTTTGCTCACAACCTTTTCTTTCTTATACAACAGATCGAACTAAAGATCGACAAAATTACAAAAGATGGATAAAATTACAAAACATCGATGAAATTACAAAAGATATCGATAAAATTACAAAAGAGCCATGGGATTAGTAAAGAGCGATAAAATTGCAAAAGAGCATTAAAATTAAAGATCTATGGAAATAAAAATAAGCAATGAAGTTACGAAACAGGGATTGATTTAGCAAGAAGCTATATACACATTTTCCAACTGGGATATTTTAAAAGTAGCCCTTGGTGGGAAAGTGGTAAAAAAGTGATACCAAGTGGAGCTAATTGAAGGTTTCGTTGAGTCGTTAAATATATTCGGACGAGCTTTGACAAACATCCGGGCTTCCGGTAACCTCGTATACTGTACAGCTCGCCTCAACGATATTGCCATGTTTTTCTTTCGTAGCCGTTAACCGATCGAAATACGTCACTTCCGGTTCCGGTTTGCAGCACGGCTACGATATAAAACCGATAGAACTGGAGAATGAATGGCCTTTGATTATGTATTTAGCATTATTTATGTGTGCAAATGTGCATACATCGATATGCGCCTTTATAAAGATGCAGCCAGTTCAAGAAGATAAAACAAATGATTATGCGCTTATGTCGCATCGATTTTCTATGATTAATCAGAGCGTGAACCTCCTTGGAATGCATTATTGAAGACAGTAACACGGCCACAAATATTTATATTTAAATATTTTTATTCCAAATTGCAATTAAAATTCGCATCTTCTCAATGGTATTCTTTTATATTTATTTATTTATTTATGTATTGAATCAACGGGATAAATTTTATGTTGATAAATACAAGAAATAGCAGTATACGAAAAAATTTTGATTCGATTAATCAAGAAATATTATTGACTTGGGAATTTCAGATGAAATAGCCAATAAGGAGCATTCCCTACCAAGTAGACTTCCTTTTCAAGAAAAAATACCCTTTTGTATAGAAAATGTGAGAACCTTTTTTCAAGATTGCTTCAATTTGCTCCAGTCTGCTTCAATCCACAAAAATATACAAATTAATAAGAGAACTTAGCTTCAAATATTCGGCTTGAGTATTTAAATCTCAAAAATTTTTAGGTTTAAATGCTCAAGTATAACTAAAAAAGTTAAAGATGAATTTTCCAAGTTTTACACTCGTTTGGAAACTTTTGAAATCAATTAAGGAACAGAAAGAAGTTTAATGTTGATACGTAACGTTCAATTTTTTAACGTCAATATAAATTCTAAGAAAAAAGTAGAGATTCCCTTTTTTCTAGTTTGTCATTTTTATTGTATCCAATCGACGTAACTCGTAAATTACTTTGAGAAGTTGCTTTACGAAGTTTAGTGACGTGAAACCTTGTATAATATCCGCGGCTGCAATTACCTGCTATTCTACAAATTATGCAATAGATTTCTATTTGATACTCTAATTAATCTCTAATCATTTCACCTAAAGTAATTTCAAATCGCAATTTATTCATAAAAACAATGAATTGTTTGCAAATATTAATTTTTGATACTCTAGAATGAGTGTCAATTTTTTCAAAAATGTTAAAGTTCTGAACGTTCATTTGAATAAACTGTTTTGTTTCCTTTTAAATATATATCCAAGAATTAACATTTATTTTAAACAGTCGGCAACTTTTTTTCAACAATAATAGCAAACAATAATAAATATTAATATAAACAATAATAACATGGAAGTTTGGTACGTTAATGAATATTTTTCAAAAATTAAATTTTTTAAAATAAAAAGAACTTTCATTTGAACTTTCAGAACTTCAAATGCATCAAAATTCTGCAAAATCAAATGTAGCTTTCTTTCGGTAAAGTTGCAACAATTTGAAATTTAAGAAAATACCAATAAACTAATGAAATATTAGATGTTTTAATTATTAAATATTATTATTAAATATTATTATTAAATATTATTATTAAATATTATTATTAAATATTAATATTCCTCTGTATTAAAGAGGAATCCTCTTAATTCCTCTGTATTCCTAGCGATCAAATAATGCTGATGGGAAACAGAAATATTTGCTTTTATAACAGTAGTAATCTTTATTTATAGGAAATACTGAAAAAAAGATTTTAAAGTTGAGCCAACAAAATCAATTGACCGAGAATATATATATTTTTCCCAATATTTGAAGAGTCAATCGTGGTAAACATCTTACTAAAACGAGAAACGAGTAAACTATAACCATAATAAGAAACAAATCCGCATGGAAAATCAAACAATCCAGAATAATGTCCAAAAAGCTATTCGTCTAATGTCACCCATCTCATTTTACAGCATCCGTACATAAAAGAGATAATCTTTTATGTTATGGGAAGGCGGTTCCAGGAAGTTACATTTAAAAGTCCATCCCTAATCCTAGAAGACCTTGGAAATTGTCACTTCCGCTTCAAACCGTTGAAAATTTCCCTTCTAGCAAGCTCATCTACTAACTTGTCTCAATGTTGACAATCCATAACTTTCAAAACTGGCACCCAAATATCGATAAAACACCAGACAAATTTATACAAAAGGAGTATGTCTTTATGTCTTAAACATACAAATTTTGCTGCAAATATCATACTTTAAAGTTGAAAAATGTATTCTGTTTGAGGCAAAATGAAATATGGAATATTTAAATGATAGAAAAATTTGTTTTCAAGAGGATCTATTCTCTGATAAAGGCGAGGATAAAGGAATCATCGAAAGAAGTAAAGGACAAGAAAATTTGGGAATTAAAACAAGAATTTCTGTAAATTCTAGTAGATCATTTAATATAAATACTAATAAAAAACAAAGCACTATATGAATCAATGTTTTAAACCTATGATCCCTCTTTATAACTAATCAATTAACTGAAAAATTAATGTATGTTTCGGATTTAAAGTTTTTTTAATATTAAAGAAATGAAAGGATTATGCTGAAGTTAGCAACGTTTTTTTCGTTTACGGAAGATACATAGCACAAATTGCTATTTGTGAATTGTTTAAATATCTTTATATAACTTCCAAAGACTATATTTAGCCTTAAAGTCGTAAATAAATTCTAGAACTATGATTAAGAAAAAAAATTTGCTTTTTAGTTTTTCCTGAACGAAGAAAACGTTGCAAACTTTAGTACCAAATGAAAGGCGAATGTAAAAATTTAATTAAAATTAATAATGTTTTTAAACACCCACAAACAATCAACAGCTTCTAAAATTGAATGGAAACGTTCTGCTTGACACATAACTAAATAAATCGGTTGAAAATCCAGTTTTGAGCGAAAATAGAAGACCCTTGTAAACATTTCCTTGGCTACATTGATTAAAATTCGCTGGAGGAATATTAGACCATGACACAATTTCCGATCACGTAGCAATAAGCATCGTGTTGGTATCTATGTACAAGAACCTACAGTGGTAGTAATATCTCTTTTTCATTCACGATTTACGTGTGATGAATGATAGCGTTGCAACTGTCGCTCTATATACATGAATGAAAAATTATTATACTTTCTTCTCGGCGAATATTAGAAAAAGATTTTTTTTCTCTTTCGCAAACACTGATCGAAAATATACATTTCAAGAGAGAAACTGGATTTCACTATTTTTAGAATTCATAAAAGTAAAGAGGATAAATAATTATTTTCGACAATTTTATCGGCTTTTCTCACGCCACGATATGAATTCGTATCAATATGAATGACTTCATCAGTAAAAAAAAACTTGCGTGTCATTATCTCCGAAAAATATAATTTAATCGCATTACGTAAATTTCCCATTGTGTCTTATGAATATCGTATCATACAAAAGAAAACTGATAAGTGATAATAGCATTTAAAAACAGATGATAAAATAAAATTTAAGAAATAACATCAAAAAATAAAAGTTTAAAATAATGAGCTTATTTGTTCGCACCTTTAACAAAACATATTACAATAAAATATTAAAAATAGAAAAATATAAATTAAAGATGAGCAAATAGAATTCAAATACAGTGAATTTTTGATGCACACTGAAAAAAATGTCTAGTTAACATAACCAGAAAGGAATGTTAAATATGCCCTTGAAATTTTTGGTTAAATTCACTAGAATTCTGGTTATCTTAACTAAATTTCTAGTTGATTTAACCAAACTTCTGGTTGACTTTAATAATATTCTAGTTAATTTAACAAGAAAAAATAGAAAGAGCATATTTAAAATTCCGCTCTGGTTAAGTTAACCAAACACTTTTCTCAGTCTATGTCAATTATTCAGTGCATATTACGTTAAAGTGCTAATTGATCCTGGAAAGTGTAGTGTTTGTAACCTGCCTTAAAATTCGTGTTTTTTTATTCGGCATCGAATACAAAAGGAAAAAGTCTAAAAAAATTTCAGGAACAACATTAAATTTTAAAAAACGTGAATTTTTGAATCATGTCATTTTTTTAGTGCTAATTTTGCTAAAGTGCTAATTGATCCTGGAAAGTGTAGTGTTTGTAACCTACGTTAAAATTCGTGTTTTTTTATTTCAAATGCATAACAAAAGGAAAAAGTCTAAAAAAATTTCAGGAACACCTTGAAATTTAAAAAAACATGAATTTTTTATGTATGTCATATTTTCAGTCCTCATTTAGCTAAAAAAACTGATTGTTCCAAGAAAGTGTAGTGTTTCTAGCCTACGTTAAAATTTGTGTTTTTTTATTTAAAATGCATAACAAAAGGAAAAAGTCCGAAAAAATTTCAGGAACACCTTTAAATTTTGAAAAGCATGCATTTTTGTAGTCGGTCGAGTCCTTAAAGAACGTGTATTGAAAAGTTTAAAGAAAGTGAATTGAAGTGTCTGATTTCCGTAATTTCGAATAAATGAAGAGAAGAAAAAATGCGTTTGTAAGATAATATTAATGAAATGAAATACGTTTTCCAGTGATGGTGTTGCTCAATAAAGAAACACGTCGACCCCGCGCATACGCACTGAGAAGCCTCCCCTTCAATGGGGAGGCTGCCCATTCGCATCCGCTGCAGGGGTAGCTCCGGCAGCTCTTTCATTGAGCGGCTTCCTCGCTTCCGCTTTTCGTTCACGTGTCCCCCTTTCGTTTCCTTTTCTCATCCCTTCTTCAACCCCCTTCTTCCTGTCCTTTTCCGGTTGTCACTTCCACCAACTATAGAACCAATCATCTCCCACGAATTTATCATTGGCTTTCTTTTACATCAGCTATCTATGTATATCATCTTCCAGCCTCGCGCTGATTAATATTATTACAAAATCCTTATATCCAGAAGAAAGTCGTCCCTGAAAGCAACGAGAATTTCCCTCCAAGACAATATTTTTCCTTTAAAACGTAAAGTCTAAAATTATTATTGTTTGCTTTTTCTACCTTTTCTTGCCTTCAAGTGATAATTACTTTTAAAGCACATTAAGAATCAAAAATGTAGAAAACTGAAATTCCTTTACATTTAAAAGAACTGAAAATTGGACCTTCTGGATCTTTGTTTAAAAAGTTAAATAATTATCATTATGATACTGAATTATGATTATTATTATTATATCACCATCACAACATATTATCATTTTGGGTACTTTTCAAAATATAGAAAACAGGAATTGAAATATCCAAAAAATTGCATCGTTTAAATGGTCTTTTATGATAGAAATGAATTGACAGATTTTCTAAGCGACCTTGATAGGCTTTCATAGAGAAAAGCAGAACGGGGATGACCTTCTCTTCATTTCTCATTGACCGAATGAATCCAGTCAGCTAGCACAGGGAGGAACAGTTTCCAGGCTTGTATGGGGAGGTTTCATGGTGACCTATTTTTCTCTAGTGACGTGAGAAAGACCATTCACCCTGGAGCTCGACCCAGGACTGTCGGGATAACGCGAAACTAGGTTATCATCATTGCAAATAAATCTCTTCAATTCTCCCAAACCCCCAACTCAAACGCCCAAAACTTTTTTCAGAGTAACCAAACTTCCAACTTTTAAATCATTTTACAGAATTAAAAGTTCGAGAATTTACATATCCTAACTATTATTAATTAAATTAATAATTATTATTAATTAAATTAATCATAAATTAAAAATTAAATTTATTAATATTATTAATAACTTAAATTAAGAACTTTAATTTGGCAAATTATTTTAGAATGAATTTTCTTCGGAATTAAGAGTGATAATCGAGTAAATATAAAAAAAATAATGAATAATAATAAGAATAATTTATTATTTGCCCAAAGATTCACGACGTTAAAGTACGCACCGTTTTTTTTGTCCACTAAATATAAAGAAACACATTTTTAAAATATTTTCAAATTTTCATAACATTTGTTTAGAATGTTTAAAGATTATCTTGACTTATCTTTTTAAAAAATTTATAAATAAATAACCTGGTTGAAGTCCGCAACGTTTTGTCAACGATTAAAAAAATGAATACGTCACCAAGCGGAATATTATAAAAATGATTGCCTACAATATTTTTTAACGAAATTTGTTAAATAATTATTATTTATTAATAATATTATTTATATTATTGCCCTTAACTGATCGATTGATTGTGGGCTAATTTTTTGAACAAATAAAAAAAAATAAAAATAAAGTACATTTCAAAAAAACTTTTGAAATAAAAATTGGAAAGAAGAAATAGAAAAATATTTTTAGTTTAAATCGATGATCAAAAACGTTGTGGACTTTAACTTGATAATAAATACGGAAGCAATGAGTGGATAAACAAAATTTGCGTTTAGTATTTTGTAAACGAAAAAAACGTTGCAAGCTTCAGCATCATCTTTTTCTAAGTTATATAAAAATAGAAATTAATTTTGTTTCCATTTTTGAAAAAATATAATGGACAAAATTAAATTATAAAATACTTCCTCTGTGAGGAAGCAAAAATTAAAATATTAGAAATCAAATATTAAACAATATTGAAAACTAAAAGCTGAGAATAAAATATTGAAAATCAAAAGTTGAGAATCAAATATTGAAAATCGAAAATTGAGAATCAAATAATGAAAATCAAATATTGAAAATAAAAAATTGAGAATCAAATATTGAAAATCAAAAATTGAGAATCAAATATTGAAAATCAAAGACAGAAAATTAAGTTGAAAAAAATGAAATATGAAATTTTCTCTTAATCAAGAAAAATGTTAATTATAGACGTTGAGTGCTACTTTTATTAGGGAGTACAACAAATCTGATTTCTCACGGTAAATATGTTATTCTATTCAACTCGACTGGCCCTTAGATTAAAACTACTTCCCGAGACGCTATTCTCATGTCCTTTGAATTTCTTTCTCGACAGGAAAGCCTTATTGCTGGACTTCCGGCTTTACCATAACGACTATAAGATTGCGTGAACGTGTGTGTGTGCGTGTAAAATAAGCTCGATCCCTTCCTTCGTTTTTCTTCAACTCCTGCATTTGTGAGTGTTTACATCCAAGTACAGTGAAAATAAAAATACTGAATAAAGGATCAGTCACTTCCGGATGCACTGGCAAGACACCTGCGAGAAACGTCAGTCTGACTAATCTGTTAAAGGAATCACAATCCCCAACTTCCGATTTCTAAATCATGCCATCCGCTCGAGAAACATCTGCTTTTAGTCACTGATATTCATTAGTCCTATTAACTCTCATCGCCCACTAATTCCGGTATTTAATGTTCACCGTAAGAACCTAAAAATGACAGCACAAGAGTTAAAAAATACTTACGTTTCTACTTATGGCTATATTATAAATTTATATCCTGATATTATTCACGCGCAAAACAATTTACGTAATTTTTAAATTTGTTCTATTTTATATCTCCAAGAAAAGATAAGTTCTCTTTTTAAAAAATTAAATAAATTTATAACCGTTTTAAGCTATTTTGAAACGTTTGTAAATATTTTCAAGTATTTTTGAATATTTTCAAGTATTTTTAAATATTTTCAAGTATTTTTAAACATTTTCAAGTATTTTGAAGAACTCTAAAGTATTTTAAATACTTTAAGATATTTTTAAAAAATAATATTCTAAAATATTTGGATACTTTATTTAATACTTAAAATACTAACATTTTTTAATACTTGGAACTATTTTGAAGTATCTTTAAATAAGTTGAAGTATTTCTTAATGTTTTGAAGTTTTTTTAAGTGTTGTTAAATATATTGAAGTATTTGGAAGTATTTGAAAATATTTGAAAGTATTTTAAAGTATTTTGAAGTATTATAAAGTAATTTGAAGTATTTTAAAGTATTTCAAAGTATTTTAAAGTAATTTAAAGAATTTTAAAATATTTGGAAACATTGGGAAGCAAATGGAAATATTTTAAAGTACATAATTTTAAGTATTTTTAAATATTTTAAAGACTTTCAAGTATCTTAGGATACTTTTAAGTATTTAGAAATATTTGGAGTATTTTTAAATATTTTAAAGTACTCTGTAGTATTTTAAAGTTCTCTGCAGTATTTTAAATACTTTAAAAATATTTCAACATCTTTTTATACCTTATTCAACACTTAAAATATTAATATTTGTAAAAAATTTGAACTTTCTTTAAGTATCTTTAGATATTTTGAAGTACTTTAAACTAATATAAAGGATTTTGAAGCATTTTAAAGTAATTTTAAGTATATTTAAATATTTTTAATTATTTTGAGGTATTGGAAGATATTTGAAAATATTTTAAAAAATTGAAAGTATTTTTAAACATTTTGAAATATTTGATGTATTTTGAAGTAGTCTGAAATATTAGGAAAATTATTAAAAAAGACCCTATTGAAGAATAGGGAAAAGGGAAAAAGGGGGAAAAATACATTCAGTTTAGGTGTTTTAGGGATTTTTCTTAAGAAACAGGGAAAATAAGGGGGAAAAAGGGAATTAGTTAAAAAAGAGGACGAAGTGTCATCCCTGATATTATACAAATAATAATAGAAGAATAATTTTCAAACAATTTAAAAATAATACAAGAATTTCAGAAATTTATGGAGCAAACCATAGATTTATATCAATATTAAATAGAAATCACTAATCACTAATTCCATACTTTTTATTGAATGAATTAAAAATTCTTTTTTCAATGAAATTCAATATAGACCCACTATAAAAGAAGAATAACAAAAGAATAATAACAGAAATGAAAGGATTTTAATTCAAGGATAGAAAACGATGAAAAAACGAAAAAGGGATGATTTAAAAAATGCTGCTCTCTGGAATTATTCGTTCGAGTGAACTTTTGAGTACAATAGTACATACAAAAGGTCACCCAACAATGAATATTTAATCAATAATGATTAATTCACAACTGGTTAATTCATCGATGAATTTGAAACGGAAATCCTTTGGAGAAATTGCTGAATTTTTGTTTAATTGGAGTATAATGCAAAAGGGTTGATGGGGGTTGTTCTAGTGACCCAGAATATCCCTGGGAGTTGAATGAACTTCATTTTACGTTTTGACGTCATTCTCGACCTCATTTCCGGTTCCCGGAGCTTGCAGCTTCAGCCCTGAAGCTCTGTCCTGTTGACCTGAAATATCTCATGAATCGAAGGACTCGCCCGTTCATTCGAACCTGCAACGCCTGATGTTGAGTGAGCATGAATGAATTTGTGAAAACTGTTTCCCGGGGCTTGGAGCTCTCAAAGCTTCAGAAACTTGAAATGAATGCAAGGAAATAAAATTTAAATTTAAAACGCTTTCGTCTTTCAAGTAACATTATCCATGTTTCTAAGAGGAAACAAATTATTCCTTCAGCTTCCGCTTTTCAAGTGAAAATAATAAATTATAATTTTCATATAAAACATTGATTAAAATAAAATTCAGTTTTTTTAAAAACAAATTTAAATTAATTCAATGAAGTTGAGTTTCTTAAAAAAATACTTTTGAATTGAAGTGTAGTTTTTTTGAAAAAATAATAATTTCAATTTGATTAAATAAAGTTGAGTTGAAAATAATAATTTCCAATTGACCAATGAAAATAATAATTTTCAAATTAGTCGAACAGGTTCTTTAAAATTCAAGTCAAATACTAAAAAATGATAAATTATGTTATTAAGAAAAATAACATTATTTATTTATTGTTATTTAAGCAGTATAATGAAATATAAATAATTTAAATCGTGTAATTTAATTTTAGTAATTTAAACAGTCCAATTTGATTTAAATAATGTAATTTTTATTTAAATATTTTAAATGTATTCAATTTAAGCAATTAAAATAGAGCAATTAAATTCAAAACATTTAAATAGTATGATTAAATTTAAATAATTTAAATACCACAACTCTATTTTAGTAACTTTTAATTTAATTTTAAAAACACTGTTACTTTGTTTATAAAATTTCTATATTTCGTAAATTTAATTTCTATTTCGTAAATTTAATTTTTATTTCGGAAATTTAATTTCTATTTCGTAAATTTAATTTCCATTTTGTAAATTTAATTCCTATAGGCCAAAATCGAATTTAAAAATACGAAAATTAGAGCAACAAAGGGAAACAATTTTATCTTTGCTTAAAAGTTGTCTTAAAAAACCACTAGATTGAATGTTAATTATTTCTGGAGTGTCCTTTGACATTGACTTTCATACTTAGGTATTAGCCAATAATATAAATTATCGTCAAAGCAAATCATTAAAATAATTCATAAAATGACACTTTCAAGCAATGAAACATTTTACCGAATATTTCAATTTTATAATATTATTAATATCGTACTTTTAACACTAACAAATTCGTATTCAAACAAAAAGCATCGTTTATTTATTATTTATCTAATATAAGTTAATTAATATCATTTATATGAACGTGAAATTAAATTTACTGTTTTAAAAAGATGGTTTATGGTGTTGACCAAAGTATATTGTTAAAATATAAGTTTTTTTATTTTAAAATAGCCGCTGAAACATGCTATAAGGTAAATCAAGTCATGACGTCAACCATAAATAGTTGAATTATAAATGAAAACAAAAATACAGATCTATATAAAATAAGAAAAGAATATAACAAAAACAACTGAATGTATCATAATTTACCTTGAATACACCCAAATAATCAATTCTGCACATTGTTTTAAAATTCCAAATCAAGTAAATAATGTAACGTTATACACTAAAAACACGATACAATATTCTTTTCATATTCAAAAATGTAGATGTTTAACACACAACATATATACTATATAAAGAATTAATAATCACTTTAATTACACGCTAATGCACAAGTAATAAATACGAATAATTAATAACTAAATTATGTAAATTCTCAATTTTAACATGAATCTAACCTCTTTGCTACACATGCAAAAAGCGCGGAAATGCGCAGAAACTTCTGTTTCAAAATGGCGGTTCAACAATTCATCCAATAACCAATAACAGTGTTCATGGATGAAATCCTCGTAATTGATTGGCTGTCAGTTATAGATAGCCAATCAAAAGCTTCCTTAAGCTTTATTATATTTCGGACAAATTATTCAATTCCAAATTTATGGATATGAACAAATTAATTAACTAAATAAATTGCACATTTTTTCCGCTTTTTGTGGTAACAGAATTTCAAACAAATGTACGAAAAGCTGTATTTAAAAATAATTAGAAAATATAATAATTAATTTTACAATTACAGATTTAAGAATGTTTTCCAATTTCCCGCAATTTAAAAAACAAAAGATGTCGCTGGTGAAGCGGAAGTTCTACGGGGTTTACAAATCTACCGAAAGGGAAGAGAAACGGCAGCCATTACACAAATCGCTGGTGAAAACGTGAGGCTGTTTGTAAGCGTCATTCGTTCATCGGGCTTATAAATCCAGTAATTCATCATTTTACATTTTTTCTCAGACTTTTGTGGACGACATTTTCATTGAGGGCACATCTTTTTCATATTGTAAGTTGATTGAGTTGAATAAAAGTACGGAATCTCATCAGAGTATTCCAAGATATTTCTTACGCAAAAGTAATTTTTTTGAAAATATATTTACGACAAATTCTAATGCAGTGTTCGCGTTTTCAAAAATTGTTAGCTCGCGTTAATTTTTATTCGTGAGGTGCTTTGTTCCTTGATAAAAGGTGCTGTGGAGTTCCATAAGGCAAAAACAGCAAAAAATAGTCGATAGTGGTCGGAGTCCTTGACGTGTTGCGTCAATTTGGAATTCTCTTACATTTATAATCACTTACTGTTTGGATTGAGTCATGTTTTGATTCCTAGCGCGAGTTTGGTAATTATTATACGATAAAATTCTAGGTTAATAATTGGTTTTTGTACGAATAAGTACATTTTTTCAAGTTCATAAAAAAATATAAATATTTTTTTACATTCTTCTATATTTGTATAAGATAAATGCTGGATGCTTGACAACGACATTTTTTTCTGGAATGTTGTTTAGTGTACAAAATGATTTTTTTACGATTAACCAGAACCTTTTTTTTAATTATAATCTTATGAACTCTTTTAGCAGGAAATTGACGTTTTCATGTAGGAAACACGCATGTTTGGTTTTCAAAATTGCAAAATATATTATTATATGACATACAGTATATTATAAAATTTATATGATAAACTTTATAAGACATGTATTTCAAAATATATACAACAAAGTCACAATTTATCGATTTTATTCACCATGACCGTTTAAAAACGAAACAAATTCTTCCCCTAAATGTTATTTTACAAAACTTGTGAATGTTAAATATGTAATATATCTTGAGTATTAAAAGTTTAATATATCTTCTAAACGATAAACACAGTAGCGTATAAATATTCCCTTTATAAACTAATCTGAATAATTATGAAACGTTATTTAAACCGATTTTCTGTAAACAAGTTGATTTAAACAAAATACATTCCGGTTGCATTTAAACTATAAATTAAACCCATTTTTATGAACGAATAAACTGCTATTACATGTTTTAAACATTTTAGAAATTAACTAAAGTCCTGTTGAATGAAGTTATAGTTTAATATGAAAGAATGCAAGTACAAATTAATTATAAACCTGAATTTTTAAATTAAATATCCTTAATTAAATGATTTAAATCCTAACCTACCTGAACCTGAATTCCATAAAGAGGATGTGAAGATCTGCATCTGCCAACCTGGATCTGGATTTGGGAATACTTATGCATTTATTTTACAATTGTAATTATTGTTGATTCATAATCATTAATTTCGAAATTATAATATTCGACATTTTTTATTGAATATTATTTGAAAGTTGATTTGTTATCAACCGAAATTGCTCGATAGAAATCACTTCTAGGACAACTGAGCAATTTTAAATTCGTACAAGTCCTTCTGTCAGCTTTAATTTTACAGTTCTTCAGTAAAGATGACACATCTTCGGGCTTCACAATTGCCAACACATGTTTCCTTAAAACTCGTCCATCGCGGTTTTTCGCAAGTTTTAATCAGAGCGAGGTAAGTATTATTCTTGGAAATCGGAAATGGTTTTTAATTATTTCTAAAGGAAAGACGACATCCGTTTTAAATTTAATTCAAAGAAGCTTTTGTGATTTTAAAACAAATGTTTTATAATCTTGAGCTTTGCTTCAAAAACCACTGTCACACTTTTAATTGTTTTAGCATTATAAACAATGCGTTGTATCAAACAAAAGATTAAGGAAATTTTGAAACTTGTTCAGATTTTTCAATTTGTACTTTGTAAATTTAAATTTGTACTTTTTCAAAATTGCGGTTTGTATTTTATACGTAATTATTTTCGTTTATTTTTTGCTTCCTCATAGAGAAGTATTTTTTTAGAAGACTGAATTTTGTTTTTTGTACTGTCACAAGAAAAAATCTCTTAAAAACTTCAAAAATAAAAAAAACCATTAACATTGCAAATGTTAATAATGGTAAAAAATAACAAATTCTACCTTTCAATTTGAAATACTTGAATTTATTTCAAGCTTTTCAAAAAAGCGTTTTGTAGTAAGGAAAAATGAACAAAGATTGATTTTATACATTTAATTCATAGGTATATAGAAAAAGTTAAAAAATTGGTGAATTCTAAATATTCCTTTTAAACAAACAAAGATTTTTCTATTAATTTCTTGTTGAAATTTAAGCTTACTTAAATTTAAAAAGAAATTGATTGATAATAACATAATTTTTAGTTAATTATAGTACATTTTTCAATTGGGTCTTTTTTTAGATTTCAAGAAATGAATGGTTTAAAAATTAGGTAAATTTTTGAATTTTATAGAGGATGCATTATTTATTTTAAAAAAATATATCAGTAATTTCATACAAACATGTTTTGATTGTATAATTATTGATATTTTATATTTCGAATTTTTATTCTTATTCATACAATAATAATAAAATAATTAAATAATTAATACAATAATTTATATCAGGTTTCGGTAAGGATTCATATTCTTAGTATTTAAAAGTTCCAGGTTATTAAATTCACATTCTGTAACTTTTCTCTATTTTCCATATTTGAAAATAGAATACATTTATTTATATTTTTCTCCATTCTCTTCTATTTTGCTCTTCTCTTCCATTTGTTAAATTCTTGTATTTATGGAAAAATATTTTTCATTAAATAGCGATTTTTGTGGATTAAAAAACAATTCAGCATTTTAGATCATTTAATATTGAAAATGTATTAAAATTCGTAAATAAATAAATTCGCATCACAATTAGAATATTCGTACATTTAGTTATTATTTAATTTCTTGTTTTTTTTTCTTTTTTAAAGAAAACAATTTAAAAGTTGAGAAAATAATTATTATGAAGTAAAAAATTGCAATAATATAAATTATAATATAAAAAATTGCAATAATGTTAATTATGAAATAAAAAATTGCAATAATGTTAATTATGAAATAAAAAATTGCAATAATGTAAATTATGAAATAAAAAACACAAGTTTGGCTGTAAAAAAGTCACTAAATAGTACAAATTAATTATATTTGTTACTCTTGTCAAAATAAATATGAGGTAAGAAACAAGGCATTCTGTTTCATGGAATTCAGGAAAATCAAGTAGCTTTGAGTGCATTCTAGAAATTAACTTCAGTTATTCACAGGACATTAAAATCTGTTTAAATCTAATTTTTCGAAAAACCGAAAAATAAAACATTTTTGAAAAAACACCCACTTTACCCTATTAAACTTTAAACATCCAATTTTTAAGAATAGTTTTATAAGGATTTAATTATTATTTAAGGATTTAATTACTATTTAAGGATTTAATTACTATTAAAATAAGTATTTGACGATTGCTGCAAGTACTTTATTATTATTATTATAAGAATTCGATTATTATTACAATAACTAATTATTAATTTTGCAAGATTGAAATTCGACTTTTTAGGAGCTCTGGATAACTTCATAAAAATATTTTTCAATCTCTGCTGAGAAATCTTTTTTTTTTTTTTTAATGAAAGAAACCAATTTTTTATGAATGTGCTAGAACGTCTAAAATTTGAATTTCGAATTTTTTTATTTCTTTATAAAACGAAGGGGTTTTGAGGTACAGCATGGCAAAAATGATATGTGTTACAGGAGCTTAGAGAGGTTGAAAGAGCAATACGCCGTCCACGATGAAGTTTCTAACAATGATGCAATGAATCTGCTTGTTTTCTGCTTCTTCATTTTAATTGTTCCTCATTGATGGGCCATTTGTCAGCTGCTCGTCTTTATTCTCGTCGAATTGTTAGTTTACATCGAACCCTTTTAGCCAAGCTAAGAATTTGAAGAAAGAAGAATTTTCTGTGAAGGTAATGCTCCAATAAACGTTATAAGTTTAGCTCTTAATTTGAGAAACAAGAGTTGTGATTTTCTGTTGGGTCAATTAACTCTGTACTCTTTTTTTTTTTCATTTTGATCTCTACGGAGGGAAAAAATACAAGAAAAAAAAACAATGCAATTCGTAGATTTAGATGGATTAATTAAGCATTTTTAGGTTTAATTATCATCGGTAAGTAGTTCTTGAATTATTTACTGTTCAAGGACGAAGCGCCATGATTTGAATCAATAAAGAATCCCTTTAATGGTACTAATGCTATTTAATTTCTTAATTGTGGGAGTTTTTCTTGAAGTTTCGTGTTTTACACTCATTCAAGCTTCAAGTTCTTCAATGATTTTAATGCGATGATCATGATTTTTGGAGACCTGATTGTCGAGAAACAGCGCAACTTGCGACACTCCAGTTATCAAGAACACTTTTTGGAGAGTGAAAAAGCGAGGTTCTTTTGAAAAAGTTGATTGAATTTTGAGGTGAACGATCTGATACTTTTGCTATTATTGTTTTAGGTAATGGTTTTTCATTTTGAATTGATAATCGTATCTTGAGATAAAAAGTGGCAATGAAATTAAATTAAGTTGATATTAAATGAATTTAATTCAAATGAATTAAGTTAGTATTGAATGAATTTAATTCAAATGCATTAAGTTTTAGTTTAATTAAGTCTTCATTATTAAATAAAGACGTCAATGGTAAAAATATTGCAAACGAAGAAGCGAGTAAAGAAGTTAAATGTAGAGAAGTTATACAGTTAATGAAAAAGATGAGTAATTATTAAAAATATTTTTTGT
Source organism: Ganaspis sp. Gsp50 (assembly GCA_011057455.1). NCBI lineage: Eukaryota > Metazoa > Arthropoda > Insecta > Hymenoptera > Figitidae > Ganaspis > Ganaspis sp. Gsp50. Next base: position 19,639 of record WNHD01000485.1, read on the forward strand.
AAGAGGGTCTGAAAAGTATTAATTTGTAATACAGAGGAAAAAGACAAAAATGCTCACAGATTTTACGAGAGAGTTTGAAGAATATTGATTTGCAATGCAGAAAAAAAGGAGAAAAGTTGAAAGAATTTAGGTACTTTTAAAGCTACTGTTTAAAAAGGTAAAAACAAAATGTTTATATTAAAAAAAAGATTTTAAAGTTAATTTTAAAAGCTTTAAAATTAATGATTCACTCTAGTAACTCAACGTTAAAAAAGAATTCTTAAATTTATTAATTTACAAGAACGAGTGTTTCTTAAAAAAGGTTTCGATGTATATTTTGCTTTTGAAGAACTTTTTTTTTTACAAAATTTGTTTCAAGATACGATTTTTTTGCAAAACTCAATATAATTATTTTGAAACTTTAGAAATATTTTATTTGAAAATTTGCTTTTGAAACGCAGTATGTTTTTTCAATTTGCGTTTCAAGATTTGATTTACTTTTGAAACATAATTTACTTTTTAAATTGTGTTTCAAGATTCGATTAATTTTCGGAATTTTAATTTACAAATTTTTAAATACTGTTGACATTTTCTCAATTGCTGACATTCGAAAAAAGGCGAATGAAGTAAGAATATTAGTATTGAAAACTTCCTTAATAAACAATTTATTATTACTGATAGAAAACAGTTTATGATGTATCTGATTAAAGATATTTTTATAAATCGATATTTTTCTGAACTAATAACTTATAATATTATTATATTTTTTGTAATTAAAAAAATTATAAGAAGAAAAGAGAACAAAATTAGAAATAAAATTATCAATTAAAAAAAATTAGTATTAGTTCGATAAATTAATTGTAAGTACACGGAGAAAATCTCAAAGTACTTTCTCCGTGCAGGCTTCAAAGAATTTTGATTACATCATTTAAAAATTAACTTTTAATTAAATTAAATTTAAAAGTGATACTAGTAAATTTTTTCAAGTACTATTAACTTTTGCTAAAGAAAATTTATTATGTTTCAAAGAATAATTTATTTTCGAAACTATTTTTGATTCTATTTGAGTTTATTTTTGAACATTTTTCGTTATCAGTATGCAGGTGTGTCAGAATATTTTACTGATATGCTTTATAGACGATGTATGAGTATTCTTTTTTTTTTAAACATTTGTTTAGAATATTTTATTTATATTTTGTTTTATTTAAAAATAAACGGGACAATTGGCCCGTTTATTAAAAAATAAACGGCCCTTGGATTATCTCCATTATTTATTTTATTATTATATTTGTTTTTTTGTCTTGGTTATCAGAACTTTTTTTTTAATTACTGATGCTTGTTTATTTTCAAAGATTTTTTACATTCTCATCAATAATGAGAAGGTATTAAATTTGTACGATTTCTTTCATGAATAAATATTAACCTTTTTCTGCTGTTTACATAATATTTTCTTTAATTCAAGCAATCAGTTTTTCTTTGATCAAATCATTTTCTTTTTAAATTCAAACGTTTTGCTTTAAATGATAAATTTTGCAAATTGCAAATAAACTATTTTCCTTTTTAAAACCTATAATAGGCTACAATTTTTCAATTCAAAAGAATCAATTGCATTTGTTTACAAGAACTATTTGTTCCAATTTGATGAAATTATTTTTAAAAAAATGATTAGATTTTTATAAACAAATGTATTTTTTTATGTAGCTCAAATTAATTGAAGAAAATATTGTCTTCCAAAATCTATCAAATCTATTTAATACTAATGAAAAAAATATTATTCAATAAAATATTCGTTAACTGCACAAATTTTTATATTCTTTTGAAACATCTTAACATGGAATACATTTATAGTTTGTTTATTCATTTAAAAAGAAGACAAAAATCTTGAGTTTCTCTCATGAATAAATTAACATTTTGTTTTCTAAAAAAAGACATTTTTCCTCAACTTTCCCTTGAACATTTATTTTTTAAATGAATGGAAAAAATAAAGTGGTGATGAAATCTTCGATAAATTTTTGAAAGAAATGCTTTTTAGAAAGGAATTTAAGGAATTTGCGTCCAGCTGCTGTGTGATCTGCAAATTACGCTGATAAAATTCACCGGCAAATGCAACTTCACACTATCGGTCAAGTTTTGATAACGTGAACTTCATTATGCACTTCGATAAGAGCTCATCAGTCCCGAGGCTGTCTAAAATTTCAAAGCATTTTCCAGGAGGGAGGATCATTTTTTCTGCCTTTCATTCCGCTCGATTTGTTACATTGCATCAAGTTGCTTCGTTATTGCATTTTCTTAGAAAAAAGCAAATTTTTGAGACACGAGAATTTGTTGTTGCTGGTAATTATCTTCACCTGCAAGTCGCAAGTTTCATTTCTTTGCCTTCAAATCAAGCTTCGCTGTCTGAATTCTTGCTTGAAGGATTTCATTTTTATGCAGATATTTTTTTGAATCTGACGAGAAGATTTTGATCTTATTTTTTTATGATTAATTAGTTGATGAATGAAAAAGATAGGCCTTTATTTATAATAAATGGTTGATAAATAAATGTACATACTAATTTTTTGTTAGCATAAAAATATTAGATTTTAGAGTGAAAAATGAAAATAAAATTCGAATGAACGGAATTCTTCTCTGGTATTTCTTTTCCAGATTAGTTGAAAAATATTATTTTACTTACTAAAATAGCAGCTTAAATGGTATTGTTTAAATACATATTTCTATTTTTTGTTTTTAAATTAATTTTTCAAATACAAAACAGAAATAGCAGAGTTCGGAACTTTATAGTGATAGTAAAAAAGATTGTGACGTTTTCTTTTCGACGTATACATTTTTTTCAATAACTGAAAAACACAGTTTCAATAAAAATTGTTAAAAAATTGTTTCAATAAAAATTAAACGAATGCATTTTTATAAAAAGGAAAAATATTCAGGATATGCATTAAACAAGTTTTTTAAAAACTAATTTGAATTGTCAAAAAAACCGTACTTTTTGTTTTCTTCTTTATTATTTATTTTAATTTCTAAAAGCTGTAGTTTTGGAAATTTATCAAATCTTATTTGTAAAATTGTAAACATTTTATTTTCTGTTTTGCATATTTTCTAAATCCTTCTGTAATTCATTCACGTGTTGAAAAATTCGTAAGAAACTTTTTTATAAAGAAACTTGTTCAATAATTATCTATACTAGTTATCTTAAATAGTTTCATGTGATCGAAGAGATTATTTTCCAATTTAAATTTAATGTTCTTATGCTGCTGACAAAAAACTGTGTGCTATTTTTATTTTGGATTGTCGATTTTTTGTAATGGAGAAAAACAGAATTGATTTAATTTTAATCTTTATGAAAAGTTGGATTTGATAAATTGTTGAAAAGAATAGGTGTTTCGGTTTTATCTTATCTAAACAGCACACGTCGAAAATATTCAAGACCGCTTTTCTCCAATTGACATTTTTGTACACATTTACGTTTAGAAAATATATTAAAAATTTTGTCTTTCAAGAATTAGACGAAATTTTGATTCGAAATTACTTTTTCTTCGTAATTTGGATTTGTTAAATGCTTTGATACGCTATTTTTGTATTAAAAAGTACTTATTATTTCAAAATGATGATCGATAAACAATTTTTTAATTATTGTCTTTAGAAATAATGATTATTTTAAAATAATTTTTTCGTTAATTTGAAAATTAGAGAAATGGTTTAAAAACTCTTAATAATCCGAATTCGTTTTGTTCGTTTAAATAGTTAATGTCCAAATTTTTGAAAAATAGTAAAAATATTAACAGAACCTACTGTTAATCTGTACTGTACTTAATAAATAAAATAATTTAAAAATTAAAATTAATCGGGTTAAATAATGAAATCGATAAAAATTAATCAAAAGTACACATAAAAATAATGAACTACTCGCAAATTATTAATCAATGTAGAAATTACAAATTAATCAATGTAGGATACTTAACAAATTGTTTAAACAAAATTAGAAATTATTTAATTAAATAACGACCAAGTGACCGAATCATCTTGACTTTAATAAAATGACAAACTAAAATATATAAATGAAATTGTGTAGGGAAATACAATTAGAAACTTAAAATACTTAATTGAATTTGGGTTGATACTTAAATCAAATTTAATCAAAAAGGCTTGCAAAAGATGTATTTAAAACAGAATAAGCAAGTGAAGGATTTAAATAAACTTGAGAAAAATACTTTTCAAAATTGAAATAAATTTTTATCTTTTAAAGATTTTGTATAAAACAAAAGTGTATTCAAATTTTGAAAACCGGATTTCCAGAATACTGTGCCAAATTTTAATATCCTCTTTAAATTCTCTTTGAAATGTGCCCACTTTAAAATAAATCTTTAAAATACATTTAATATTTTCATTTTGTTAAAATATAATTTAAATTTTGTGTTTGCATAAAAAAGCTTTTGGTTAAGCATTTATTAATTACTAAATCAATTATCAAATTCACGCCCAATTAAATGGAACGTTTTCTAAATAAATTGGGAATTATCCGTAAATTTGCAAAACTTGCATTTTATCAAAAATAATTTTCAAGGTTTTTTCAGCCATGGAATAATGATATTTAAATTCAGTTATTTAATTCTGAAAAGAAATTAAAAGAGTGGATTGTAAAAAATCCAACAGAAATAATCTATCACTGCTGTTGTTTTCAAAAAAATGACTTGAAGAAATAATTTCAAAAAATGACTTTTGAAAAAATTACTTTAAAAAAATTACTTTGGAAAAAATAAGTTAAATATGGTCGTAATTGTTGCGTCTCTTAAATTGCAGATAACTTTCAATTTCAAAATGAGTGTCATAATTAGACTACAAAATTTAGCGTGGTCCGCTAATGCCCTGGACATCCGCCAATTTTTTCGCGGACTCAGCATTCCAGAAGGTGGTGTACACATCGTTGGTGGTGAACTTGGAGATGCTTTCATAGCATTTAGGTGAGATATTCCTCGAAAAACCGAGAGCAAAATTTTCTATCTACAAAGCAACATTCCTACAATTAAATTTCAATTTAATCTACGTTGGATTAATCGTCCATTCGTCCCTACAATTATTTTTTAACAATGCAAATAATCATTCAACTTTTTCATTTTTTGAAACGACAAAGAAATTTTAGTTTTAACTATTCAAATTTTTCAAGAATTTTTGACGTTAAACTTATTGTAAAGAAATTATTGTTTATTTATTAAATTAAGAAAATTGTTAATTCACATTAATTCGATGAATAATATACATTAATTGTCGATGATTAATTTACATTAATTGCCGATGATATAATTTCTACAGATCTTTCCAATTTTTTTTTTGATTTTAACACTGAGGAAGAATTAGATTTAATTGATTAAGATAAATTGTTAGAATCGATCCAAAAATTCATAATATTGTCGATTTAAAAATTACTCTTTTTATTACAAGAATGAATACTTGAATAATTATCGACTCCTGAGTAAGTTTATTTAAAAAGAAAATATTTTTGCAAGAAAAATAAATATTTTTTTAATAAAAATATATTTTCTTGTAAGAAAAGTATTTATATTGTAGGAAAATTATTTATTTTTGATTCAAAAGTATTTATTTTCGTAAGAAAAATATATATTCTTGTAAGAAAATGATTTATTCTTGTTTCAAAAATATTTATTCTTGTGAGAAAAGTATTTATTCTTGATTAAAAAATATTTTTTCTTGTAAAAAAAGTATTTTTTCTTATAAGAGAAATATGTAAATTCTTGTATGTAAAGCATTTATTCTTGATTCAAAAATATTTATTTTCGTAAGAAGAGTATTTATTCTTGTAAGAAGATTATTTATTCTTGATTGAAAAATATTTTTCTTGTATCAAAAGAAAAACAATTTTTTTATCAAATTTTTTCTTGTATCAATTTATTCTTTATTCAAAAATATTTATTCTCGCAAGAAAAGTATTTATTCTTGTAAGAAGATTATTTATTCTTGATTGGAAAATATTTTCCCTTGTATGAAAAGCTTTTGTTCTTAATTCAAAAACATTTGCTCTCGTCAGAAAAGTATTTATTCTTGTAAGAAGATTATTTATTCTTGATTAAAAAATATTTTTTCTTGTTTCAAAAGCATTTATTCTTGATTCAAAAATATTTATTCTTGTAAGAAAAGTATTTATTCTTGTAAGAAGATTTTTTATTCTTGATTGGAAAATATTGTCTCTTGTATGAAAAGCTTTTGTTCTTAATTCAAAAACATTTATTCTCGTAAGAAAAGTATTTCTTCTTATAAGGAAAGTATTAATTCTTGTAAGGAAATTATTTATTCTTGTAAGGAAAGTATTTATTCTTGTTAGAAAAATATATAAATTTTTGTAATGTATAAAAAGCATTTATTCTTGATTCAAAAATATTTATTCTCGCAAGATAAGTATTTATTCCTGTATGAAAATCACTTATTCTTAATTTAAAAATATTTATTCTTGTAAGAAAAGTATTTATTCTTGATAGAAAAATATTTTTTCTGAAATAAAGAATGCCTAAGAATTTATTAAACTCACGCTTGTTATTGATTAGAGTCTTCTTTGTAATTAAATAACAATTGAGACAATACATTTTTCTTTAATCTCACATTCAAGATTTGAGGACCGATTCTAATCATATTTTGCAATGATTCATTTTTTTCATAATCAAACTACACAGTAAAATAAATATAAAAATTTCCAACAAAGTTTAACAATTTAGTTAAAATTTTACTCCATTATAAATTTTTATTATTTTACTCCATCTCTACTTCTAACCACTTTGTCATTAAAAATTAATCAATCTCTTAAAGTTGTTTCTTCCTAATTCCTGAAAATGTCCTTAATTCTTGTAGTTAAAGAAAAACTATCAAATGTTTCCCGAATTTGAAATTAAACATTTATTCTGACGGTTTCTTCTGAAATGCCGAGATTTGCGCAAAATTTCAACCTCTTTAATTTTCCTGCAGTACTGACGAAGATGCGCGTCAAGCAATGATGATGGACGGCGGTAAAGTTAAAGAAATGAAGATAAAGCTGCTGCTGAGTTCTCGCACTGAAATGCAAAAGGTCATCGAGGTCGCAAGACAGCAGAGTCTTTCTCTGCAGTCCTTTATGCAGTCGACGCCAGTTCCAGTTGCACCGACAGTTGCAGCAAAACAAACGTCTCCAGGGGAAACGAGACGAGAAAAGGAGCGGGAAAACGAAAATGAAAGCACCAAAGACAGGAAAGAAAGACGAGAAAGGTCCCGCTCGCGAGATCATTCCAGATCACGTGAAAGAGAACGCGGTCGCGGCGAGCGAAGCGATCGACGAGATCGAGACAGAGACCGCGATCGTGATCGCGACAGAGGCCGAGAACGTGGAGGTCGAAGATGGGAACGCAGTAGATCCCGTGATCGTGATCGCGATCGACGAGACAGACGTCGTCGTCGTGATCGCTCAAAATCTCGCGATCGCACCCGCTCCAAGGATCGTGATCTGAAGAGAAACAGTGGAAATGATCGTAGAAAGGATTTAAACGACGAGGAGAACACTGATATCGTCTGCGTTGGACAATTCGCTAAAGAGAAACCTGCAGCCTCTATTAATAAGAAACCCTTGCCCGAAAATGGAGTCTGGGAAGTTCCTCCACGCGCTCAGCAACTCCAAGCTGGTGTGATTGCTCCGAATATTCTTGGCGCTGGAATCGCGGCTCTTCCAACACAAGATGGCGATAGACCTGCTCCTTTTGGAAATGCAGTCCTCGCTCAACAAGCTCCCATGCTGCAGAATAGTCAGTTTGGCTTGAATGGATTGAATGGAGTCGGCAGCCTCATGTCCGCCAGAATGCCTGCTTTGGGAATGAACCAATTGTCCCCTGGATTGGGAAATAATTCCATGTCCGGCACTGCCAACAATTCTCTAGGAGCGATGAATAGGTCCAGAGAACCCTGGGCTGATAATGGAAGAATGGACTCGGTTCGCTTTCCTAACAGATCCGGACACTTTGCATCTCAAGATACTTCCAGCTCGTTTAACAACGCTAATTCCACAAATTTCAGACCTGGTATCAGGCCTAATAATTCCTTTATGAACAAGGTGCAGGAATTGGACAGTAGGAGGAATCCTCACGCTTTTCAAGCGGCACCCTTTAAAGGAGGATTTGATAAATCGAATGACAGATCGATAGAGAGATCGAGTGATAGACAGAGTGATAGGTCGAATGATAGACAGGGCAGGAATTCTAGATTTGGACAGAATGATTCTGAGAATGGAAATTGTGTTGAAGTTAGGAATATGCCGCTTAATGCTACGTACGGCGATGTTCGTCACGCATTCTCGGGACTGTTTATCAGAAAAGACGGACTCAAGTTGATCAACGACAATCATGGAAATCGGGTAGGAATCGCTTACATCAAGTTCGGAAAACCGGAGGGAAAAGAGCAGGCACTTAAAACTCCGAAATATGTCCGAGGTTCTGAGGTGGAAGTTCTTCATCTAGAGGATTCCATTTTCGACAAGACCATGGATTCGTTTCCTAGTAATGAGAGGGACAGATCTGGATTTTCTGCAGTTGATGATTTTCCGGCAGACGACGCCAAAGTTTCTTCAATGGAAGAGGATAATAATTTAAGCAATAAAGAATCAGAATTGACGAAATCTTCTTGTATCGTCTTGACTGATTTGCCCTCCTATGCCAAAGAAATGGACATTGCTAACTTATTCCAGGATTTGAAGATTAATGATCTCTTTATTAAAACTACAGAGAGTTCTGGCAGCACCAAATACCTGGGATATGTTCAGTTTGACAAGGTGGAAGACGCCGAAGCCTCGCTTACCAAGACCTTGAAAATTGGACCTAAACAAGTCACAGCTGCGGCTATTTCAGAAACTGTGTACGCAAACATTAAACGAGAATTTGAGGACGCCAGTGGAGCCTCTTCGGAATCTGATTGTATTATTATGAAAGGGCTTCCGTACCAATCCAGCGATCGGGATATTTTGGACTTTTTCTCTGATATTGGAATTGTTCCTCACAGGTGAGAATTTTACTTAATTTTATTTGCTTTTCATGAAAAGGAAAACAAAATTTTAATGAATTTTGGTAAAATTAAACTTTCAGTTGTGATTTATAACCATTCAAATAAATAAAATAATTAAAAATACTTTAAAATTTTGAAAAACACTTTAAAATACTTAAAATGGTTTTGAAATAAAAAATATTGACCATCAGTAATTTAAATTCTATAAAAAATTATTTTTGCAATAATCCTAAGAGGATTTAAAAACTTTCATTATTTCAAAATACAAGAGCTGTTCTGGGAAAAAATGAATTGTGAAAATAAGTTTGAAATATTACAATGTTATCGTTTTTTTTCTTCTTACCAAAATTCCCTTTTTGTGGAAGGAAATTCCCCTTTTTTTTAAATTAAAACTCCCTTTTTGCATCTAAAATTGAACGAACAAACGACTGTGATGTTTTTCTCACGGAAACCATGGAAAAATTGTGAAATTTTGTTAAGAAAATTTTGTAGAAATCCTGTAATAGACATAAAACATAAATATAATAGAAATGGAACATAAATATAAGAAAAAAGGAAAATAAATATAATAGAAAAAGACTTAAATAATACGATTCCGAATTTAATTTTTGAATGAAAAGAGACAAATTTTTTGCTGCTTATGCATTTAAGACAAAATATTTAAAAATAATAATATGTTCAAGTATTTAAAAATAATAATATGTTCAAATATTTAAAAATAATAATATGTTCAAACATTTAAAAATAATATGTTCAAATATTCCTTGAAAGCCTTGAATAGTACCTGATTATTTTTCACCTTGAAAATCTTGAATTATACTTGAATTTTATAACAAAAACTTGAGTTTTTTAAATTTTGTGAATTATGACGTTTAAAATTACATTTTTTAGCATAACTTAAAAAATTTTCATTTTTTAATCAAAATTCCTTTGAGCAAAATTTTCTACTTTAGAAAGCGGATAAATCGACATATTATGTATAAAATATAATTATGACCATTAATAATAATAATCAACAAATTCTGTCATAGAAATCATAAATAATAAATTATTTTTAAATTTATTACAGGGTTTCTACAACTCTGGAAAACATGGAAAACCTTGAATTCTCATGGAATTTCATTATTCCTCATGGAATCATGGAAATCTTATGGAATTTCCATTTATATCATGGGAATTAATTTTTTTATTTAATCTCTTTACTTTATGATGTTTATTGAGTTATCCAAATTTTATAATACTTTTTTTTATAGAAGAAAACTTCAAAATATTTCAAATTACTTAAAACTACTTTAAAATACTTCGCAATCTACTTCAAACTACTTTAAAATATTCACAAATACTTAAAATGTCTTGAAAATATTTCAAAATACTGCAGACCACTTCAAAATACTTTAAAATACTTAAGAACATTTCAAAAAACTTAAAAATATTTAAACATACTTAAAATTACTTTAAAATACCTCAAGATTCTTTATATTGCATTAAAAGACTTCAAAATATTTAAAGATACTTTAAAATAGTTAAATGTATTTAAAAATATTAGCATTTTAAGTATTGAATAAAATATAAGTTTTTAAAGTATTAGTTTTTTAAAATATATCACAGTACTTCAAAATAATTAAAAATATTTCGAAATATTAAAAAATACTTAAAACTACTTAAAACTACTTTAAAATACTTCAAAATACTCTAAAATATTAAAAAATACTTAAAATGTCTTTAAAATATTT
>WNHD01000486.1:0-42084 GCA_011057455.1 Ganaspis sp. Gsp50
TTATTATTATTATTATTATTATTATTATTATTATTATTATTATTATTATTATTATTATTATTATTATTACTATTATTATTATTATAAATACTATATTTTTACTATACACACTGCAAAAGATGATGTCTTAAAAATGGGACAAGTGTCTTATTTGGTCAAAAACGTCTTAAATTAAGACAATTTTTGTGTCTTAGTCACCAAATATGTCTTAATTTAAGACGTTTTTGCTCAAAATAAGACACCATGTTTTTGTAGTGTAGTAAAATTTCTCATAAATGCAAAAAATGCTGCTTCAAACAAAGACTTTTCGATCTCTTTTTCTATCTAATCTGTTTCTGTGTGGTTTCAATTTTCTTATCACCTGTAAGATATTTTTCCTTTATTGGCAGTGAAAGTTTTGGTCAAATTATAACCTTAAGTGACAACAACTGAATAAGCCCGCAGATTGACTTTAATGATTTCGCAAAGCCATTAATTAACGACTGCAGATTAAGTTAGGTAGACAACCGATGGATCGACTTAACGAGGGAGTGATTAACAACCTTATATAACAAAATTAAAACTAACAAAAGTGAGAAATCGTATAAATGTGAAAAATTGCCTTATTCAGATATTTAAGTGCACATTCAATAAAATATACGTAGAGTAATTCAAGTGCGAAACAATTATTTGTGGAAAAACAAAGATCTTTGTAAAAACGAATATTAATTTCTACCACCGATAATACATTTTTATACTCTGTACTCTAAAAATTTAAATTGACTAATTAGATTACATACTGTGCGAACTGTGGGCTTTAGTTTTAAGTGAATAAATAACAAAAGCGAAAATTAAATATGCTCGTTTTAAATAAGCTCCGAGTCAATAGTAATTTTCTTTACCAATTAATCAAATTTTGCTAATTATATAAATTTATATAAGATACTCAAATCCAATTAATCGCGCAGGATGTTCGGAATAATTTCAATTTTTTGCTAACTTTCTCTCTGATCATGTTTAGTCTAGTAATTTCATTAATTAAATCAGAATTATGAAGGCAGTAAAAAATTATGTCGGCAAATTGTATCAAAATTAGATTTCTGGCTAGAAGATTATGGCTTGCAAAAACCATAAAGTATAGTCATTACAACGTCTCTAATTGTTTCAAGTTATGAAAGTTTTGCAATAATATGCAATTTTGTCATTTTTTTTAAATGTCGCCGAGGCAAACCATTATTCTACTCAAAAATCCATTTTTTAACAAAGTAATTATTCACACAAAAATAAGAGTATGTTCATTAAACAAAACAAGTTGTAAGCATTCAAAATTCTATTTTTTAGTTAATTGAAATAATCAATAAGAGTAATAACACAATGATCTTATTTTTATTGAATAAAACGGATTATAATATTCGTAATAATAATAATAATTCAAATTTTTCCACTAATTATTTTGGCTTTTTAGGGTTCAATGACAAATGAAATTGAAATTATATTGTCAAACGTTTCGGCCTCGTGTGTGGGCCCTCTTAATAATAATAATAATAATAATAATAATAATAATAATAATAATAATAATAATAATATAATAAAATGTTTCCAAGTTATCACTCGGTGGTTATTAAATAATAAGGGATGATAATGATAATAATAATAATAATAATAATAATTGAATGATAAAAATTTGAAAATAATTTTTTTGGTTTGAAATAATTTTCAATTTTTGGTTGTTACTATTTAAAATTGTAAATTTTATATTGGTGATGTTTATGAAATATTGCACGCTTGAGTTAGTTGATGTGAGGAAATTTGAAGATGTAAGTTGGAAATTTCATATGCATGCGACGAAACCTTGCAAGTAAAGAGAAGTGTTGTGCAGTGAAGTAGGGTCCCTGTCTGCATTACAGATAGGAATATTTTTCAAGTGCTTTTTAGCGCAGACTTCAAACTACATCACTTTTGAATTTGCATCTTCCCTGTATTTTTATCTTAAATATTTATTAATTCATCTTTTATTTACCCTCCCTACAAGTATCATTGATTATGAATTCGCAATTAATTTACTTAGAAGCTCCTTCTTTGATATAAAAGGTTGAAACAGTGAAAATGAAGGACTCCTTAATCAAGTCTTTAATTCATTATAAAAACAGTTAAATCAATATAATACACGGAACAGGAAAACACGCAAAAAGAGTAATTGCAAACTATTTTTTCACTGTTGTAAAAAATATGGTTAATTTAATCAGAAAGAATGTTAAATGTTGTCGTTATCTTTTCTGGTTAAATGAACTAAGATTCTGGTTAAATGAACTAGTATTCAAGTTAAATGAACTAGTATTCTGGTTAAATGAACTAGAATTCTGGGTAAATGAATTAGAATTCTGGTTAAATGAACTAGGATTTTGGTTAAGTTACTCAGAATTTTGGTTAAGTTACTTGCAAATAAAGTTCTGAACACGTTCAAATGAACGAAATTTTTATCTTACTACTTTTAAAATTCAAATTTGTTCTAAAATGTTATTTTATGTAACAATGATTAACTTTTATGTTATTGTTTAAAAGATTGTCCATTTTCATTACAAAAGCATATTTTTCAAAACTTAAAACGAAAAGAAAGCAGTTCGTTCAAATGAACGTTTCGAAATTTAGAAACATTAAGTTACTTATAATTTTTGGTTAATCAGAATTTTAGTTAAGTTAACCAGAATGATTTTTAAGTTGATGAAAATTTTGTTTAAGTTAAACAGAATTATATTGTTTATTTAAAACTACTGTTTAGTTTGAGGTTATGTCACGGGGTTGAACATCCTTATAAGATCGATTGTTGTGATTGATTTAGATTCCTTTGGAGATCCTTTAGATCCAAAATCGAGTCCAAAATCTTTTGGAGTTTTTTCGCTTGCTTTAGATCATCTCAATAGTTTGAGATTAATATCTGATTGATTAAATTTTTTGTTACTAAAAAAAATGTTTGGTTGAAATTCTAGTTATCTTAACTTTTCTCAGACTTGAAAGCATATTTCTTGGTGCGTTCCATAATTTCCATGAAATTTTCTTTTCCCACTGTGGACATTGCGAACAAGGACACGTTACCGACTATGCGGATCGAAAGTGCTTCACAGCCAGAGCTCGTTTTGCTGTCGAGTGCATCAAACGTACACATTACACAATTTACACTATATCAAGTGTCAAAAGAAAAGTGTTAAGCATAATGTTAAAAATGTTCATCCATTGTCCATTAATTCCGAAATTTCGTATAAAAATGTTAATTTATGTCTTTCAATTGTCTTTTGTAATTTTAAGGCTTTATTTGGTTAATCAAGGAATTTCAAGTTTAGTAGCAAATTCAGACATTTTACGTTTTAGTAACAAATTTCATTTCTCGGTCAATTTGTCGAATTCAGGTTTCCCGGTCAGGTAGTTGATCTGATTAAGAAATTCAAGTTAAAGAAATTAATAGGGTCTTTTTCGGGCTTTAGTTAATGAAAAAGCATTGCAAATTCCATTGCCAATTTTAGTGGATATTTTCAAGCTTGACTTTGAATCCTGAAAATGGTTTCCCTTCAAACGAGTAATTATATAGATGGCGATAATAATTAATGCATATCGACACGAGTTTTACGCGAGCAAAACTCGTCAGAAACGTGTCTCTGCGACTACCTCCATTTTTCCCCCGATTCAGTGTATCTTGTTTTCACCAGCAAGTTTTAGAAAATATTGAAATTATTAGTCTAACATAAATGTTTTGACTTTGAAAATACTAATTTAATTAAACAAAAACTTTGGTTATTATTCCTCGGGAGTGTTGTTTAATTTTCAATTAATCCGTTCGTTTTTTTATATTTTTAAATTTTAAATTAACATTGAAGAATACACTTGGACATTTGTTAATTTATGAAAGTTAATTCTTACGAATTTAAAATGTAAACAAAAAATATTCGTTAAAATGAAGTTCATTCTGATGTATGTTCTTCAGTTATAAATTTAATCTGAACTGAAAAATAATTTAAAAGACGGTTATTATTATTGCAATTATTTCAGTTACAGATGAATAAAAGTTTAATGTTTTTCCATATTTTATTAAACTGAAAAACAATTTGAAAGATGTCGTAAAGAAGTATTTCTTACTCTAAAAAAAAATTATTTGATTCAAATAACCATTTACCTGTCTATTATCAAATAAATATTTATTTGAACTAAGTAATTATTATTATATAAGAATTTATTTAAAGAAGAATTTAATTTTTTTTTTATGACCTTGGATTGACTCGGATAGATTGATATATTCACTTCTCTACTTAATTAATTAAGTAAAAAAAAACTGTAAATTAAAATAATTAAAATTAAAATAATTATTATTTGGGTTCAATAAACAATATTTGATTCAAACAATGTACCTAAAGTTCGGAACGTTCATTTGAACGAAATATTTTCTTTTCGTTTTAATTTTTTAAACATACGCTTTTGTAATAAAAATGGACAATTGTTTTTAAACAATAATAACATAGACATTAATCATTGTTACATAAAATAATATTTTAGGACAAATTTGAATGTTTAAAAATAGAAGAATGAAAATTTCGTTCATTTGAAGGTTCGGAACTTTATTTGCATATTCAAATAGAGAAATAATTGATTCAAATGCCATTTATTTGATTCAAATGCCATTTATTTGATTCAAATGCCATTTATTTGATTCAAATAATAATTACTTGGTTCAAATAAATATTTATTTGATAATAGACAAGTAAATGGTACTCAAGGTTACTATTGCTTGCAATTACGTTAAAAAAAGCATACGAAACCAATGATTAATTAATACAATCATCCATCAAGTATTCAAATTAAGTATCATTTAATTAGAAAAAATATCAGCTAAGAAGGTTACATTCTCTGAAAAGGGATTAATTATTTATCAATTATCTCTTTAAAGATATGACTGTAGACAGTGTAGATACTTTTCAGATATATCGGACTTTTAAAAAATAAATTATAAGTTTTCTATTTTCATCGAGTAAGATTCTACATTTATTTATTTATATTCACAAATCGCTTTTTTTAGGATAAATCTTATCTTTGGATAAGATTATTTATTTATATGATAATCTTATAAATTTACATTTATTCTTCCATTTTCTTATATCGTTTTCTTTCTTATCTTAAATGAGATTTTAGAAAATTAGATCTGTTATTTGTTTACGTTTTTTGAGCTTATTTCATTAAGTAAATCTTTTAATACATGTACTATTTAATATTTGGGTATTTATTGAATCAACGGGACTACACAATGAAATTAGCCCTTTTGTATATATTTGTTATTCAGTTATTTAAAAACAATATTTAATTGAGAAAGCATTTTGGAAGGGATTCGATAAAATCTTTTTTTCAATAATCTCTTTTTTCAATAATTACACGTTTTGGATAACAATTTTTAGACAATAATGTGAAGAAAAAATATCGATCTTTCCGAGTCAGATAGGTGTAAAAAAAACACAAGTTTTTTTACGTATTTTTAGACAAGTTTGCAACGTCCTTTTTCGTTTGCGGAAAATAAAGAAACAAATTGTTGCTATCTGTAAATCAGAATATTTTTATTTAAAAGTTTTTTAAATATTTAATTTTATTAAATATTTTATATTTTTTTAAAATATTTTATTTATAATATTAATTAAATATTAATTATTTAACATGAATAATTTAATACAGTTCATTTTTAATACTGTATTAAATAATTAATTATTATGACTAATCTATTTGTTTTTATTGGCAATTTCTATTTATTATATTGGCAATTTATATTCTGCTTTTTCATTACATAATTTAATTTCATCCTCTGTTATTCGAAACCTGCTGTTTTCTACTTTTGATTAAATCAATTTTGCGTTCATTTTCATTTTGCGTCTCATATCAACTTGTAGTATTGTTTTCGTAAAGTTCCAACCAGTTAAACTCTTGACAACTTTTCCCCTTTCTTGAAAGGAAATGGCTTTTCAAGTCCAGTTAAAGTTTTGTGTATCGTTTGAAAGCACACTTTCCCTAAAAAATAATCGACTAAATTCTAAGCTTTAGATGGTTTTCTCTTTTATTAAAAGGGTGGTTATTCTTGGCCGTCAATTCCCGAGATTTTCTTCTCGTTTATGTTACCTTTTTATCTCTCTGATTTTTTTATGATGAATAGTGTCAGTGGTGTTTTCTCATTTCTTATGGTGTTCTAAGTCTCAAGTTGAAGAAATATATGAAAGCGAAATAGGTACGTTAATGACGACAGAAAGACAGTAATTAGGACATGAAAGGCCGAGCTGAGGAGGTCATTCGATAACAATAATGCGAGGTCATTGAAGCGCATTTTATGAGAAGTTCTTAGAAGATAATGTACTTACACCCTAAACTAACAACTTTTCAAGTTTTATATCAAAAACAAACGATGTCGAGACACTCAAAGTACATTTCCACGGGATTCACACAAATATTTTTTATACTTGCATTTTTTACATTTATTTTTGTTTAAATATAGTTTTTTTTTAGTATTGTTTTTAGTATTGTTCCCGTGTAGAAAAATTTCGTGGCGCTAGCTAGCAGCGCTAGATACATGGTAATTTTGCATAAATCTCGCGCTGCTAGCTACAACTGTTCTATTTAAATTTTACACGGAGAGGAATTTTCCCTGTAAATTTCTCTCCGTAAATGTAAATCTCTCCTGTAAATAAAATAAAATGGAATTTAAATCTGGAATATAATTTTCGTGACAATTTTTTTAAAAAATGTTTTTTCGTTGATGAAACGTTGTGGGTTTCAACAAGGTCAGTTTTTAAATGAAAAATGATCCAAGTTGGATTAATGAAAAACAATCGACACAGTTTTTAGAGAACTGTTATTATGATGGTCTAGTGCACAACGCTTATACCAAAAACGATAAAGAACCATTTTTCTTCATTTTTCGTTGGCAATTTACAGAATAATTAGCATTAAATATAATGAATATATATTAGGGTTATTATAGTACCTACACAGTTGAAAATTTTATGTCCCAGGAGGTCCACTCAAAATTAGTGTTAATGTAACACATTTTTTTATGTTAAATTAACCTAATCTTTGTGTTAAATTAACACAAATTTTGAGTGATAACATAAAGATTGTGTTAATTTAACACAAAAAATGTGTTAAAATTTTCAACAGTGTACTATATTAGACATTTAGTTTAAAATATATAAATTAAAAATAGTACGTGACAAACTTTTGTTCTGAATTGTTTTTGAACGTTCACATATGCGTAGAATTATTTTTATTATAAAATATTTTGATTTGAATTATTTTTAACCCTGAAAGAAGGGGTTAAAATTCAGTAATAACGTTAGTTCCCTTTTTTGAGTTCCAAATAATTCTACAGATCAAACGACAATTGTTAATTTATTTATTGTCAATTGTCGTTTAATCTGTAACATAATCGATCGAATAGTATCGAATAGATCGAATAGTAATATAATATATATCGATAATATATATCGAATAAAAATATTTGAAGAGATGAGAGACTATTCATGTATCTTTGAAATTAGAATTTTGTTTTTCATTATTGAAATTAGAAACGAAATTTATTTTTACATTCTCATCAATAATGAGAGTGTATTAAAAATGTGCGATTTTGGACTTTTTGTTTTATGTCTGTAGACCATGAAAATGTGGAATTTCTTGATAATCCAAGAAATAGTTGCAACTCTTTTGAAGAATTTCTTTAAAATTCCCTTAGAAAATTCCTTACTCCACGTTGCGATTTACTGAGATAGAATCTGGCACGTCGGCAAAATGGTTGTAGTCTTAGTGACCCACTTTATATCAAGTCAGAATCAACGTAAAATTCTTCTTTTTCATTAACAAAAAATATGTCCAAACAAATTAAAAATTATCGTAATACATTATGTCATCGTAATTTTCATGAAATTCAGAATTCTCGTAATTAATGAATGGAAGTTGTTGTCAATGGACTTTTTCTACGAACTGAGAGAAATGCGAGCAAACAAAGAAATGAAAAGAAGTACTTACTTATAAAGTTTAATTAATAGTGCAATTTAAATATTTTTTTATTTTAAATATACTATTAAAATATTCTACTAGTATGTAACTTAAGAAGTATAACAATTTTGGGTTTTCTAATCAGAGTATTAAACAATAACTAGAATTCTCGTTATTTAAACAAGAATAATAGTTGAACCAACTAGAACATTAGTTAATTTAGTAATAGTTACTTTATTTTTTAATTCCAGCTGGAATATTGGTTTAGCTGGCAAGAATATTTGTCAAGTTATTCAAAATTCTCGCCAGTTCAACTGAAATATTAATAAAGTAAAAAAATTATTACAAAAAAACTGATAACTAGATCTACTGATAACAAGAAAACTAAAATTTTCTGATTATTACAATATTACACTGAAAAAATAACCAAACGGTTTGGTTATCTTAAACAAAATTCTGGTTAAGATAACCGAAAAGTTTGGTCTGTCCATAGTCAACTGAACGATTGGTTGTTTTAACCAAACTTTTTTCCCAGTGATACTCAAACTTGAATCCTGATTAGGGCAGCTATTATTAATTATTTATATCAACTACTGAAACATAAAGAATTAAGAAGCTCAAGAAAGTATAAGAATGACAGAAAGATAATTGTAAAATTGAAAAGTAACAATGATAAGGTGTCGGAAAATTCCAATGATTTGAATACTTTCTATGACCTGTTTTGTGCGAATTTTTAAAGTTTAACTATTTAAAAAAACAAACTTGTTTATTGCATAAGAGTAATAACTTCTTAAGAAGGTATTCAATACATAATTGGAGACATTTTCAAGGACGAATTTAGAATCAAGCTTTCTCGATGCAGTGTGACTTTCTCCTGAATTTGCTATTCATGGATGAAGGTGAATGCATGTATCTTATACTCTCCTCAATACTTGATGAGACTTCGTGGCCACTTGAGATAATCCCAAAGTTACAACTATGTGCTTGATAAAGTGATGCTCACTGATATAAAGAGGTACACAATCGAATTAGTTTCAAGTTTGTCTTTCATTTGCAAAATAAGTCAAGTCATTAAGTTTTTCCTTTTTTTCTTCTTTATCAATCTAAATTTGCATTATCCAATCTTTTTTAATCTGGATTTTTAACTGATTTGATCATTTCAAAGCTGAAAATCCTTCATAAACTTTCAAAAATAAACAAAATAATAAATATATTAGAATATATTATAGTATTGAATATATTATGGAAGTTTATTATGTAGAATAAACTCAATATAGGTTGAAAATCGAACTATTCACTCAAAAGATTTTTGCATCTAATTGAACCGACTTTTTATTTAAATGTGGCGCGCTCCGAAGAAAGGGACCCTAAGGTTTTGAATATAGGTTATGTAAGTTATGTTTGATGACAGTTTTAAGTTAATTAATGCTTCCCTTTTAATTACTTGCAGACAAAAACATTTTTTCTTGCAAGAAAAAATGAGTGCGCACAAAAATGATAGTACATGATATCATGATAGTATATACTATAAACATTCAAGAAAAACTCTTTTTGATTGCAAATTTAAAAGAAAGTTTAACTTAACTACCTTTAAACATAATCTATATTAAACACCTAAGGTCCCTTTCTTCGGAGCACGTCATAAATAAATTTTAAAACGTTCATTCAGATTGTTCAAGTCCACAAAATTCAAGGAATATAATTTTGGAATAAAGTATTAATATAATTAATTTTAAAACATCCTCGTTGATAAAACGTGGACTTAAAAGCAGGTATTGAATCATCAGTTCGAATCTGAATTCAATATGAATATAATAAAATACTATAAATAATATAATAAAATAAAAACTATAAATAAAATACTATAAAATAAAAATAAAAACTATAAATAAAATACTATAAAATAAAAATAAAATAAAAATAAAATAAAAATAAAGTAGAAATATTTATCAAAAAGTAGATACTGGAAAGGTTTGATCGAAAAGAAAAAGTTCATTGACATTTGCGTTTAATTAAATTAAGCACGAGAAAGGTTCAGGTGTTTTAATAGTAAAATTTTCAGGTGTTGAAAGGTACTTTTTGAAATGCAGGTTGAAAGTTTATTCACTTTTAGTCAGTCCAATAAGACGCCATGTACATATGTAGATATAGGTCTGGTAATCGAGCACGCTCGACTTTTCAGTGACTCTCAATCTAGGCAAAATTTTTAACTCATATTTATTTACAAACATTTTCCTCACATAACACTCTTGCAGAAGTGTTCAATACCAACATTGTGTCAGATAATTCACGAAATGAATAACAAAAAAACCAAACATTTTTATGTAGAACATTACATTTAATGCAGAATATTACATTTAATTACTATTTTTGAATAAATACTAAAAGTGGTTAAAAAATTGGAATTTTTACGAAAAGTCAGATTTTGAATTTAGAAAATAATTTTGCATCAATCTCCTGCTGCATCAAGTCAAAAATTTTCCATTACCTAGGTCCTTATTACTAAGCAAGTTATCTTATCTGAGATGACTAGCTGATTCCGTTTCTGAAAGATTCGAGTTGGGAGTTAGAATTCACAGCTGGTTAATAATTCTCTTTTAGTTGTCGATAAAATTTAAAGAAGTTAATGGAGTTTTTATTTTCTTTTTCGAATTTTGCTTTTCGGTTGTTAGAAACGTTTTTGGATTGAATGAAAATTTGGTTTATTGTAAATTAAGGTATCTTTTTACAAATTTTAGGGTCGAATACAATTTTCGTTTGTTTTTGCCGAAATTTTTTGTTTATTGCAAATAAAACAGCGGTTTTGTAAATAAAGATAAACGTGCATTTAAAAGGAATTGCTATGAATTACTGCTATTTAATTGTGAATTATGTAGCTCAGTGATTCAAGGTCGAAAATTCGGCAACTAATTTTCAGTAGAAAACTATACACTGAAAAAAATGTCTGGTTAACTTAACCAGAAAGGAATGTTAAATAAGCCCTTACTATTTTTTCTGGTTAAATTAACTAGAATTCTGGTTAACTTAACTACAATTCTAGTTGACTTAACTAATATTCTGGTTGACTCAACTAATATTCTGGTTGACTTAACTAATATTCTGGTTGACTTAACTAATATTCTGGTTGACTTAACTAATATTCTAGTTAATTTAACCAGAAAAAATAGTAAGGGCATATTTAACAGAATAACTATTCATTAGTAAATAACTATTAATTATTAAGTAATTGTTAATTTAATTAACAATAGTTATTATTAGTAGTTATTATTCTACTGAAAATTAATGATTTTACCCTTTAAGTCGGCAAACGACTTTTCGACATTGAATTAGTAGGAAATTACTAATTCAGATTTATAGAATAGTGGAAGCCAAGGGTAGCTTCTCCTTTTCCCTAATTTGGAACATTGCCTCAAACTATTATGTTATAGTTAAAAGACAATTGAATTGTTTATTTTCATTATGAAAGTTTATTTTTAAAAAAATTGAAACAGAAAAAAACAGACCGTTCAAATGAACGTTTCGAACTTTAGAAACATGTCAAATAAATATATTTTTGAATTAAAGGCAAACATTTGTTTGAAATAAAGAAAATTTATATGAATCAAAGAAAATTTTTATGAAGGAAAGAAAATTATTATGAATGAAAGAAAATTATTATGAATCAAAGAAAATTATTATGAATCAAAGAAAAATTCTTGAAAAGAAAGAAAAATGAAATTTGAATAAAAGACACACTGAAAAAAAAATTTATTTGATTCCAATAACCATTTACTTGTCTATTATCAAATAAATATTTATTTTAACCAGGTAATTATTATTTGGATCAAATAAATGACATTTGAATCAATTATTTCTGTATTTGAATCAACTACTGTTTATTAGTCTTAAATAATAATTACTTGGTTCAAAGTGAAAGAAAGTAATTTTTTTAAATCAAAAGAATGCTTTTTCCGAGTGCTGAATTAGTAGAAAATTGTTACTAATTCAGATCTAGAGAGCAGAGTTGATTTTCTCATCGTGAATATTACTTTTCGATAGGAATTTAATTGAACGTTAATGTGGGTCAACGTTCCCGAGAATTTGAGAATTTTATGTAATGTCTGTGAAGAAAAATCTTGGAAGGGAATTCTGTCAATAAGGTGGATGTTTGCATCGCATTTGAAAAATAACAGGGGCTCTCAATGTTTTCTGGTCAATTTTCTCTTCGTTATGAATAATTAATTTGAAAATGATGCAATTTTGTATTATTCGAAATTTGTGCCAATGGTAATTTCAAAAGTAATACATGGGTGTTGCAAAAAGCCTTATTTCGACCTAGTAGCGAATATAGCTTGATTCTATTCGTGTCTTCGGTTCGCATAGTTTCGACCGAGCCATACTTGATCCACGTACGAATTGATACTCGAGCTACTCAACTTCCGCCTACTACTATGCAAAAGTCACATCCAGTTGGAATATTCGCAATAGCAAACTAGTAATTATATATTGCTTACAGAAAACACGTTTTACGTATTCAACGAAACCGTTTGCTTCCATTAAATCTAGATTTTCGTCCGCAGAAGATGATCCTTTTTAGCTTCTGTCAACTTTTTTTTTTGTTATTTATTATTTTATTTATTTACATTATTGCATGTATACATAATAGGTTTTCATAGTTTGTTGCTTCTATACTTTTTTTGTTTTTTTCATAGAGGAAGCAGTTGTTGTTGTAACTATTAACAATTTTTTTATTTAATAAAATCAGACAAAATTATTACTACACTGAAAAAACGAAAGTGATTATACTGACACTTTAGTAATATTAACCTTAGAAACTGGTAAAACTAACTATTTGGATAGTTAATTTAACCAGAAAAGTAGTTAACTTAACCAGAAAAGTAGTTGACTTAACCAGAAAAGTAGTTAATTTAACCAGAAAAGTAGTTAATTTTACCAGAAAAGTAGTTAATTTAACCAGAAAATTAGTTAATTTTACCAGAAAAGTAGTTAATTTAACAAATTATTTGGTAAACATAACCCAAGGAAACTAGTTATCTTTTTATCCAACTATTTACATGGTGAAAAGTACCAGTTATTTTTTTCGGTATAGATGATCCTTTTTTGACAATTTTTAATTTCCAACGTATTATGTTGATTTAATAAGTTGGAAATTTAATGTAACGGTATTAGTAAATGTAAAAAATTAATACTATTTTATGCACGGTAAAAAAACTTGGGCTAAAATAATGAAATATTTGTATAGAATAGTTAAACATTAACTGAAAAATATGTACCAGTGATTTTATAAAATTATATCTTTTGTAGAGAAATTGAATTTTCACATCAGAAAAATATTCATGTTATTGTGGTGAATTTTTTTCTCTTAATTATACAAAATTAAATTATCTATATTAGTTATATTGAAAAATTGTTAGTCTGCGTCATTCACATTTTTTTCCGTGTATAGTCTTAAACGCTCAAAATATTTTAATAGTAGTAGTCTTTTAAATAATTATTAAAAGATATTATTACTAGAGTAACCTTTAGAATTTAGGAGTACTATTTGTACGAATGGGCTTGTCCCGTTTATTATTGAATAAATAAATAAATATTATATTGATGTTATCTTTTCATTATCAATATATTATTTTTTAATATTTTAATATATTTAAATATTTTTTAATAATTATTAAAAGATAAAATCAATATATCTCTTAATAATTATTAAAAGATAAAATCAATATATCTTTTAATAATTATTTAAAAGACTCGTTTCTGTATTCTATTAATTATTTGTAAAGTACATATTTAATTGTCCCTTATATTTTTTCTGGTTAAATTAACTAGCATTTTAGTGCAATTTTCTGACTAAACTTATAACGAAAATTGTAGATAATTTAACCATAAAAAATAGTTGTAAAATCTTGTAATTTGGAATCTTGTGATCTAAATTGAACTCATCGAATGAACTGTTATGAAAATAGCATCCTTGGGATGAAAATTATGCAGCTTCAGGTTTTAAAATTAAATTCTTTTCGCCTCGTTTCAGTTTCTTTTAAATTCAAATTATCCTTTTCGAGAATTTTATTTTTCGTGACTAATTGATTTTATTCTTTTGAAGAAACATTTTTTGAGAAAATATAAAAACTTCTCCACGCGGGAGATGAAAATTGGAAAGAAAAAATTGACAAATATTTTTAATTTCAGTTTAGTTTTAGTTTCAAAAACGTTGTGGAATGAAACTCATGTTGTGGGCTTTAAGTTCGTGTTTGAATTTCCAATAAAAAATTTAATTGGTCTTGAATAAAAATGTAATTAAAGTTTAATACAAAATGTAATTGAACTTGAATAAAAAGAAAGTACTATCGATATACCATGCAAATTAAATTGCTATTGGAAATATAATAAAATTGGAATATAAATTAAATTACTGTTGGAAATATAATAAAATTGGATTACAAATTACATGACTGTTAGAAATATAATAAAAGTATTATCGGAAATGCAATTAAAAAATAAGGTATTATTGAAAATACAATTAAAAACTAAAATTGAAAATACAAGATTTTTTATAGTTAAAAGTTCGAAACGTTCATTTGAACGAACTGCTTTCTTTTCGTTTTAATTTTTTAAAATAATATATTTTTTTAATGAAAATTGACACTTATTTTTTAACAATAAAAACTTGAAAGCTAATAAATTCTTACATAAAATAATAGTTTAGAATAAAACTGTATTCTTAAAAATGGAAGAATAAAAATTTCGTTCATTTGAACTTTAGGAACTTTATTTGTATCAAAAATGCAATAAAAATAACATCAATATTTAAGGACTATTTAGAATATAATATGCAATATATATTAATATAGAATAGTAAAATAAAATATTGAAATAAAAAGGTGAAATAAAGTGGCTAATAAATGGTATAAAAATGGTAAAATAAAATAAAACAAAATTATAAAAGTCGTAAATTTCAATTAACTGCACATTAACTACAATGTCAAGGTCAAATAATTAATGAAATTCTTGCTTTTTGTTTCAGTAAAAAAAGAGGGTATGCACCTGAGCAGCTTCCGTCAACAAGTTTCATGCAGAGTCGGTGAGTTTTGAAAAATGTACTTTCGTTGTCTTAGACACTTTGTGTGATTTTGGGATGCTGGTCAAAGTATAGAAAGTAAGTCCAGTAGAAAATTCTGGAGGTCTGGCAACCCTGGACGAACTGTTCCAACAGAAACAAACAAGAATCTCCGGTCTGTCCGATCGAAACTCTTTTCCAAGCCTATCTGAACATTTTTTTTCTCAAGAAAATTCTCAGCTTTTTTTCTCTCTTAATTTTCCTTAAAAAACACTGACTTGAGTGTAAAATATCAATTTTAAAAAGTTATTTTCTTGATTCGTGATATTCTGAGGACCTTCAATTATGCGCTAATTACCATTATTTTCGGATGCCCTGAATTTCATTATTTTTAGAAAAATTGATTCGTAAGAAACGTTTTGTTTAAAAGAGAAATATTGGAAAAGAATCTTTTTTAAAAAGTAATTCTTTTCAATTGCTTTTTTTAAAAATGCATTTAGAGAAGAAATATGCACTGAAAATGTTTGGTTAAAATAACTAGTATTCTGGTTAAATATGCCTTTACCACTTTCTTTGGTTGAATTAACTAGAATTTTGGTAAATCTAAACTGTATTTTTGTTAATTTATTCAAAACTCTGGTTTTAGGAACTAGAACTTTTGGTTATTTGAACGAAAAATAGTGGTAAGAAAATATTTAACCAGAATTCTTATTATAACCAAAAAATGTTTATTGTTTTTTTTTTTTAAATTAGTAATTTGATTTTATTAGAAATTCCAAATTTGGATTAATTTTGGAAAGAAAATGGTCGCGGAAAATTGCTTTGAAGATAATTAAAAAAGAATCCAGTTGTAAAAAAAGTGAATTTCTGAAAAATTGCACTAAGAAAAATTGGAAATAAATTTGGTTGGTTTTAAAGGTATTGAAAAACTTGGGTTGATTAAAAAAGTTTGCTTTTAGGCAAATTAATTTTTTTTATACATGTTGCTTGTAGCAAGAAGTAAAAGAATCAGTTTTTTTTTTTTTTTTTTAGAAAAACTTTACACAGGAAAGAGAAAATATTGAACTTCAAGATGGACCTGAATTTCTACAGGCATTATGCCTGTAGAATTCCAATCTATCTTGGAATTTAACAGATGATGCATTGAAAAATAACATTTTGTTTTTTCTGTGTAAGTATTTTTTAAATATCGGCGCCATGTGCGAGAATAGTTTTAATTTGGAACAAGAAAAAATGAATTCGAAAGAGAAATAAAATTTGTGAAACAGACATTTTTAAATTGTTTACCTTTTTTTTATTTACAGTGTAAAAAAAATTGACACTTTAAAAAAAGTTGAATTTATTTTTACATTAGAAAAATAGATTTAAAAGTCTGTAATTTTATTTTCTTTTCTTTTATCCGTTTTTTAATTATTTATCTCTGGGATGAACATTTCAAATTAATTGAAACCGAGATAATGCATCATTAAATTGAGCGCTGAACATTTTGAATAAATTCGTAACTTATACGCGCATATGTGTAACAAGTATTAATGAAAATAACACAAAAATAAATAAAAGAATTCTTTCTAATTAACGAATGATGGAAATATAAAATATATGATTTATGAAAAATAAAAATTAAATTAATTAATTTTAAATGATTTAATATTTACAAATTTGTAATTTGTAATAAATAATAACGCTCGTAATAACGTATAATTAATATAATACTATGAAATATAAGTACTATTTTTTTTTTAGTTTTTTTTGGTACTACCGATCACGGTTTTATACCCTCCTCTCAGCCACAAATATAAGTACTTACTGCTATTAATATAATACTATAATTTTAATAATTTATAGTAAAATAATAATTTATAGTAAAATAATAATTTATAACAAATAATGATAAATCATTGGTAACAAATATTCAGATAGAAAAAATAATAAATATTTAAAGTGTAAATAAAAAATATATACATGTAAATAAAACTTAAACATAGATAATTGACATGTATAGCACACAAATGATAAAAACAAACATGTGTAACAGTAATAAAAACATACAATTTCAATCATTATAATTAACTTGAAATCTTTAATGAAAGTAACAATTAACTTTTATAGCATTTTTTATTTTCAAGAAAAATCTCTATTTATTTTTGCATTAAACGTCTAATTTTTGTTTACAAATTGTAATGTCTTAAAATTGAGAAGCAGACATTAAAAACGAAGTTCATTTATTTTCGTTGCTAACTAGAAATGAGAAGATTGAATCTGGGTTAAATTGACACTCTGCTTTAAAATTTCTTGACTCTTTTTTGACAGTTTCAACATTTTTGTAATAAGAACATTGTTTATTATATGAACATTGTGTATTATATGAATATTGTGTATTATATGAACAGAGTATATTATATGAACAGAGTATATTATATGAACAGAGTATATTATATGAACAGAGTATATTATATGAACAGAGTATATTATATGAATATTGTATATCATATGAAATTAGTTTTTAAAAAACATTTGGAATTAAGAGGTGCTTAAGGTGCTTAAGAACAACCTTAAGCCCAAATAAAAAATTTTGAAAAACAAATTATTATAAAGAATATTTGATAGCACAAGAAAAATATAATAGTTTGAAAAAACTATCACTGGGTCGCATAATTAAAATATTGCAATATGAAAATATCAATCTCCCCGAGTCAATAATTGCATTTTCATTGCACTATTTTACAAGAAAAATATCTTTAGCAACAATCATGTCAATTTCTTGAAATATTTTTGCAACATTTCAAACAAACTTTCGTAACATTCAGCTCCTTTAATAATTCCTGTTAATCTCGATTGTCAATTGTTAATAAACACTTGAACAGCAAACAGCTTGAAAGAAAACACCCCTTTAAACTCCGAATTCTCTCTCGAAACAAAAAACCCCCATGGAAGTGCATTTCAATCTAAAGAAACAAAAACCAAATAAACAACTAATCAACCTCGAGTGAAATGTCCTCAATAAAAAGTGAAGACACTTGAGGAAACCGGTGCTTTTGGACTCGTTTTTAAGATAAAAAGTTCCAGGAATCGGAGACTCCACCTGAATTCGATCCGATATGGATCGAAGGCAGCCTCTGTCGGTATCAGTGGTCTACAATGTTCAATTCCTCCCCAAGTGCCGAGAATGCATCTAAACCCTCACCTTTTCAATTGTACACCTCTCGCAAAACTCGTGAAAAGTCATATCATTATGGAAATGAATCTCGAAGGTTGCTACTCACGTCATCTTGTCCTCGGTGCAATTTTCTCTCCAGACAGATGCAATGAGAATTTTCCAGGGGCGTAACGGGCTCACAGCCAGCAAGTTTTTCCGACTCTTTGACAAAAATGAGGTGTGACACTACTGGGAGAAAAACACTCATCACTGTCAACTAGTCACTAGGGACCCAACCCCGTTCCGACGGAAACCGTATACGCTAGGTTTCAACCGTGGCCGACGCTCATCGCGCCACGGTTAATGCATACAGGAAAAGGCTGCTGATCCGACACAGCTTCCACGATTTTCAGCAATTTTCGTAAAACACGCTTTTATCGGGCAAGTTTAACAAGGCTGCAAAAAGCCGCTGCGTTTGAGAATCTCGGGCGAGGATCGAAAGCGGCTGAGGAGAGAGACGAAAAATGCCTCTGACCTGAAATTTTGAACCCTTGATTAGTTGTGACTCGATGCAGCGAACTTTGGCGACTGAGAGCCAACAAATTGTGAGTCGTGCCTCACGAGCATCAGTGCTGCCAATTCTCACTGAAAATCCCTAGAAATGTGACTCTCAACTTCACTAAAGTCACACAGGTTTTTTCGTGCATTTTGTACTTTTCGATAATTGAAGCATTGGGTTTTTTGTTGTTTATTCGGTCTTTTGATGTATTGTTTTTTCTTCATGTTGGTCGCTTGGTTTTTGGTGATATGAAATCTTTTCTGCAATTTTTTAAGTCGTTTCTATAAATAGTTTTTGTCAGTTTCGAAACAGGTGAAGGTTGCTTCGTACATTTTGTGCAGTTTTAGTTGTTTTAGACCAAGATTACAATTTTTAGTGCTTGGAAATTGTTAAATCACTTTTAAGTGGTTTAAAAAATGTATAATGCTTTTTTAGTACTTTGAAATATGTACAATAGTTTTGTAGCACTTAAAAATTGAAAAGAATTGGAAATGATTTTTTTTTAATACAATTTTACAATTCGTAATTTTAATATATGTTGTACATCGTTTTTATGAGGCCTTTTTTCGAATTTATTAAGTAATTTTTTTATTGAAGAATGTTTTTAATAGAATCATTATTTTTTCGTTCCTAAGTTGCGTCACGCACTACGCCCATAGTATTAAGAGAAAAGATGGGCATATTTGTTTCAGAACCTACTAACTTATTTATTTGGCTCAAATAAATTTTATTTTGGTTCCAATATGTTTTATTTGGTTCAAATAAATTCTATTTGGTTCCAATAAGTTTTATTCGGTTCAAATAAATTCTATTTGGTTCCAATAAGTTTTATTCGGTTCAAATAAATTTTATTTGGTTCAAATAAATTCTATTTGGTTTCAATAAGTTTTATTCGGTCCAAATAAATTTTATTTGGTTCAAATAAATTCTATTTGGTTCCAATAAGTTTTATTCGGTTCAAATAAATTTTATTTGGTTCAAATAAATTCTATTTGGTTCCAATAAGTTTTATTCGGTTCAAATAAATTTTATTTCGTTCGAATAAATTTCATTTGGCTTAAATAAATTTTACTTGGTTTAAATAAACATTTTATTTACGGCGAATAAAACGTTATTTCAATCAAATAGATTTTATTTGGTTTAAATGAACATTTTATTAGGCTACATAAAACTTTATTTGTATCAAATAAATTATTGACTTGAACCAATTAAATAAGTTAGTATAGGATCTGAGAAAAATATATCATTATTTGATTCAAATAAATTATACGTAATTCAAGTAAATTATACTTAATTCAAATAAACAATTTCGTTGAGTGTAAGGTGGGTCGGTGGCTGGCTGAAAATGTGCCAATTATAATTTTACTAAATTAATAGTAATTAGTTACTCAAAGAAATGTTTCTTTTAATTTAAAGAAATTACTTTCCTTGGCTTGTATCTTTTAATCAAATTTCTTTGAATTAAAGCAATTTTCTTTGATTCAAAGAAATTTTCTCTGTGTCAAACTCATTCTCTTTGTTCCAAAGAAATTTGCTTTGTTTCCAACTAATTTTCTTTATTCCAAAAATTTGCTTTACTTTGTTTTTAACAAATATTTTTGTTCCAAAGAAATTTGCTTTGTTTCTAACAAATATTTTTGTTCCAAAGAAATTTGCTTTGTTTCTAACAAATATTTTTGTTCCAAACAAATTTGCTTTGTTTCTAATAAATTTTTTGGTTCCAAAGAAATTTGCTTTGTTTCTAACAAATATTTTTGTTCCAAAGAAATTTCCTTTGTTTCTAACACATTTTATTTGTTTCAAAGAAATTTCCTTTGTTTCTAACAAATTTTCTTTGTTCCAAAGAAATATTTGCTTATAAATTTAAATTATGACCCGGTAATAATTTGAATTATGAAAAGAAATATTCACCATTTCATTTTACAAATTTAATAAATTACCGGATTATAATTAATAGAAACATGTCTTTGATGTTTTTACATTATAGACTAATAACATATATTATTATAATATTGTTTTTTAAATTATCAGTAGTTTTTGTTTTATATCGAATAGAAGTGTGTTACGATGATCATATTTGAGAAAGCGAAGGATGGAAATTAGTAATGAAATTTGAAATAATTGTAGTTATAAATTAACTGGATTTTTAAACATCAATTGAAATTCACCGATAATTAATTGTTTTTACTAATCAGTATATATTTAGAATTATAATAATTTCAAATTAATTACAATAATTTTAAAAAAATTTCGACAATTTTAAATTAATTTCAACATTTTTAGATTAATTTCGACATCTTCAAATTAATTTAAATAATTTCAAATTAATTGCAATAATTTCAAATTAATGATAATAATTCAAAATTAATTATAATAATAATTACACAATTTATTAAATATGACAATAAATTACGCAATCTTTTTCCAAACCAAAATCTGAAAACACCCTTTATATTTTTTCACTGCTGCGATTCATTTATAATTTATTAATCTCATAATTGAATATAGATTTTATTCATATTTTGAAAAAAAATACCAAAAAATCACTCTTTTCGTTAATTCTTAAATGTACTATATATAATTTATTTCGTAAATCTGTACTGCTCATTATTGATATACATATTCAAGAATTTACAGATAGACACATTTTTTGACATTCTTTTCAATATCATACAATCATGCTCCGATTTGTTTTAAAATGAGAACATCTGGCTTAAGGCAAATTACCTATATTTATGTTGGCTACACTGCTTCAATTCGACCACCTAAAATGGCGGCAATTCAGTTTTTCTTTTCAAAAACATTTCTAATTAAACATTGAACAGAAAAGGTTAAAAGGAAGCTTATTGAACAGTTATTTAACAGTTATTAACAGTATTTCTGATTTACTTTATATTAATTATAAAAACATTATTTCCTGCGGAAGAAAACATTGAAAGGTTAATGTATTTTTTTACAAATAAATGTAAACACGTCAATTCGGATTTTATAAACTTTTGTTTAAAAGTGAACGTGATCTTTGTGATGAAAATTGTTTTAATTTTTAAGCATGCTATTGTTTTGTTTCGCTTTTAAGAAATGTATCGAAACTTTGTGCGGGAATTTTGAAATGGAATGGCAAGACTGTTCTCGACAAGACCCGAGTTTACCCGATTCGAATAATACCGTTCGACTTTCCTAAATCTCACTCACCCTATATATTGTGTCTTATCCTAACCTGTAGGCAAGCAACCAGCAGAACTAAACTGCTGAAATAAAAGTTGATTTCATCGAATTAAAAACATTCTTTCGGTATATGCAGTGTTATTGATTAGTGAAAAGTGGTGTATTTTTGAAAAAGTGATACCTGTCAAGACGACAATTTTTTACATGTTATAATCATGTAAAAGTCATCTTTGCCTTATTTTGGAGAAAGCAGATTGGCGTCACGAGAAACGCTCCGAAAATGAAAAGCTGAGAAAATATACCTTTAATTACCAGGAGGTGAGTACTAGCTATTTATATTTATAATTTGTCTTTATTTGTATTTGTATTTAATGTTTATTATAATATTGATTATTTTACAAACTGTATGTGTTTTTGTTGCTAGCTACATTAGCGAAAGCATTGTTATTTAGTTTTCTTTTTGACAGTAAAGATGAGTAAAATTTATGATAAATGAAATGAGTAGAACGGAATTAATAATAATTAAAATATTGAAGGAAAACAATCTCTCCGAGTCAAATACCTAATTAATAATAATTAATTAATAATTAATAATAGTCTGTGAATTCCAGATGAAGATGTTAAACACATTTTTAAAAGTGGATTGATTTAAAATTAATTTTAAAAGTGTATTAATTCAAAATTTATTTTAAAAGTGTATTAATTTAAAATTCATTTTAAACATGTTTTCATTGTAAGTATATAATAATAACATTTTGGAGCACTAAAATGATGACATAATTTATGTTTATAAAGTTTGGAATGCTCATTTGAACGAATTTTTTCTTTTCGTTTTAATTTTTTAAAAATATACTTCTGTAATGAAAACGGACAATTGTTTTTAAACAGTAATAACATAAAAGCTAATAATTGTTACATAAAATAATATTTTAGAACAAATCTGAATTTTTAAAAATAGAAGAAAAAAATTTCGTTCATTTGAATGTTCAGAACTTTATTTGCATTCATAATTTCACTAGTAAAAAATAAAGGAATTGAATATTTTTAATTATCAACTAATGATGGTTAACTATTTTAATCACTTTTTGATCAACAATAATTATTAATTATTTGATTTACTATTTAATTATTTGTATTTGATTAACTGTTGGATTAACTATTTGTTCTTAACTATTTGTTTAACTATTTGTATTTGATTAACTATTTGATTAACTATTTGATTAACTATTTGATTAACTATTTGATTAACTATTTGATTAATTATTTAATTAACTATTTTATTAGTGATTTACTTAACTATTTGATTAATTATTTAATTAATAATTATTTTATGAACGATTTACTTAACTATTTGATTAACTATTTAATTTACTATTTGATTAACTATTTAATTTACTATTTGATTAACTATTTAATTTACTATTTCATTAACTATTTAATTAACTATTTTATTAGTGATTTACTTAACTATTGGATTAATTATTTAGTTAATAATTATTTTATTAACGATTTACTTAACTGTTTGATTAACTATTTAATTTACTATTTGATTAACTATTTAATTTACTATTTGATTAACTATTTAATTAACTATTGTCATTTTTAATTGAAGTATTAATACTGTGGTCGTGATAAAAATGAGTAAACTAAACAATTATTTTAAATAAATTTTTATTTTTTAAGGAGTCGGATAGTTAATTTTTGATTATTCATTAGACTGTTGACCGTTACAAACGCAGTTACAAGAGCTTCAATTAACGTTGTTGATAAATGGACTTCTATCTTATTTAAGACTGCAATTTACAGTTTTTTTAATAAAAAATTTAACTTGATATATATCGTGACTGCTCTGTTAATTTCAATACAAACATATTTTAATATTTTTTATCACTGAAATCATATCAATAAAAAAGTGCTTTGCAACAACAATTGTAATTTAAATTAACTTTCATTTTATTTCTCTCATCGAAACCTTCAAGGATTCTCAAGAAACATTAAAATATAATTTTTATTGTTTATTTTTATTTTATTAATATAAAATATAATTCATTGTTGAAATATAACAGAAAAAAAATTCATGAAAAAATGATTAATTGAAATTGAATTTTCATTTCGTATTCTTTAATTTAATTTAATTTAAATTTCGTATTTTTCAAAATACGAATATAATTATATATTTTATATATTATATTATATATAATAAAACTATAAAGTATAAAAAAAAAACTATAAACTATATAAACTATAAACTACAAAGTATAGAAAATAAAAAATATTATGTTCATAAAATATAATTAATAAAATGTCACTCAAGTTTGTAACGTTTTTGTCCGTTTACAAAAAATGAGACAAGTTTGTAATTTTTTCAAATTTTGTAAATATTTATTTACAACTTCTAAAAATTCTATTTTCGCCTTATCTATTTACGCAGTTTGTAAATAATGACTGAAGTAATGTTTAAAAAATCATATTTATCAACATTTTATTAAAAATTTTATTTCTTTTTTTTACATAAAGTTCGAAACGCTCTTTTCGTTTTAAACGTTTCGAACTTCAGTATCATTCAATAAATAACAAAACATACAAAATAAAATTTAGAAAATGTTAAAGCTTCTTAAAAAACAGGATTGATTAATAAATTAAAAAATAAATTGTTGACAACTTTTAATAATTGTTTTTGTCCTTTTTGTAGAAATGAACGGACTAGGGAGAGCCAGGGGCAGCCGAATGGCTTTGTATGGAAGCATTCTAATAACTTTTGTAATAATAATTTATCTTTATCGAGCTGCTTCCTTTGAGATGTCCAGGCTCCATGAACTTCATGTTCAATGTGCTCATCAACAGGAGGCATTAGCTGCTCAGCTTCAAGGTTTGTTTATAAATATACCAATTTTATAATCACCAGTTAATTTTCTTTTTTTTTTGTGTTCCTTTTTACTCCTTTGTATTTTTTTTCCTTTTTATTTCTTTTTCTTCTTGATATTTTTCTCTTTTTTATTTCTTTTGATTTCTTTTACTTCCTTTTTTTATTTCTCTTTTTTATTTCTTTTGATTTCTTTTACTTCCTTTTTTTATTTCTCTTTTTATTTTTTTTTTACTTCCTTTTTTTATTTCTTGTATTATTTCTTTTCTTATTTCTTGTTTTATTTCTTTTATTATTTCTTGTTTTATTTCTTTTCTTATTTCTTGTTTTATTTCTTTTATTATTTATTGTTTATTGTTTATTGTTTATTGTTTACATCATAAACGAGCCATTACAATATTGAAAGAATATTATTTATTCTTTCATTATTATTATTTATTTTTTTATTTCTTCTTTTATTTATTTATTTCTCTTTTCCTCCCAAGAAATTGAATTTAATACAACCCTAGACAATTTGTTTTTTTTTTTCAGTGATCTACGAGTACAAAGTGCGCGTAGAGAAATCTTTGCAAGAGGAGAAAAATTCGAACCAGGCGTTAAAACAAGAACTTGAGCAACGAGCCTCGAGAGAAAAATCTCTACGCGATAAAGATAAGGATAATGTGGAAGTTTTGCAAAGGTACAATGCAATGCAGCAAAAGTACAATATTCTGCAATCGGAGAATAAAGATATGCAGGAAGAATGCAACAAAAGACGTAAACTCGATTTAGAAGAAACCGATAGGCTGCAAGTCACCTTGAGAGAATTGCGTAGTCAAATTAATAAAGCTCAGGAAGATAAAAAACTTGCGTTAGAATCATTGAAAAATAAACACGCTCAACTAAAAGTCGATCACGATGAATTACAAGATGCGTACAATAATTTACGTCAGACTTCTGCCAACTCGGAGGGCAACATTCTTCATTTGGAAAAGCAGGTCTTTCAACTGAAAAGGGAACTTGAACTCAAAGTAAATCAATAATTGATAAAATAATAGCAACGATTATTTTAGATAATTTATTATTATAAAAACGACCATA
This sequence comes from Ganaspis sp. Gsp50, assembly GCA_011057455.1. Taxonomy (NCBI): domain Eukaryota; kingdom Metazoa; phylum Arthropoda; class Insecta; order Hymenoptera; family Figitidae; genus Ganaspis; species Ganaspis sp. Gsp50. Next base: position 25,847 of record WNHD01000486.1, read on the forward strand.
AAAAATAATTCTTGATGACAATTTATAATTGCAAAAAAGCCTGGTTGAAATCCGCAACGTTTTGTCAACTATAAAGAAAAATTAATATGTCACGGAATATTATAAAAATTATTGCCTTCAATGTTTTTAAAAAAATTATTGCCTTCCATATTTTTAAAAATATTATTGCCTTCAATATTTTTAAAAAAATTATTGCCTTCAATATTTTTAAAAAATGTTGTTAAATACAACATATTTTTGAAAATACATTTCAAAAAATCTTTTGAGATAAAAATTAGAAAGAAAAAATAAATAGAAAAATATGTTTAGTTTAAATAGTTGGTCAAAAGCGTTGTGGACTTCAACTTGGTGCAAAAAAAAAGATTCTTGATGGGGATTTGTTTATAAAAATAATTCTTGTTGGGAATTTATTTACAAAAATGATTCTTGTGGATTTATTTACAAAAATCGTTCTTGTTGGGAATTTATTTATAAAAATCATTCTTGTTGGGAATTTATTTATAAAAGTCATTCTTGTTGGTTTATTTACAAAAATAATTCTTGTGAATTTATTTACGATGGTAATTCTCGCTTCGTAATTGATAACATTTTATTCGATTAATCCTAATTACAATTCCTGTTTATAAATAGTGAAAAAACAAACGAAAATGCAAAAATGATAAAAATGATAGTAATTTTTAGAAAAAGTAATGAACATTATTATTTTAAAATAATTATATATTTTACTTCGACACACTTTTAAATATACTTCTCAAAACGTCTATTTAATTTTTATTTTTATACATACACCTTTCCTGAATTTTTCATTCACCCGGTGATTAAAGAGTGACAGTTTTTATTGAATTTTCAATAAATTGTGGAACAAAGAATACTCTTAGTGAAATTTTCGAGAAGTGCAAAGTTGTCAAAAGTTTCTAAAAGTTATCAAAAGTTTTTGAAAAATACTAAAAATTTCTAAAAGTTATCGAAAGTTTCTGAAAAATGATCAAAAGTTTTTTTAAACTCACAAAAGTTGCTTAAAATTGTCAAGAGTTTTTCAAAATTGGCATCGAAGGGAATTATTTTTAATCAGGTAAAGTTTAGACTAATGGAAATTTTAAAAAAGAAGGCAAAAATTAAAAAAAATAATTATAATTATTATTATATTAATTAAATTAATATAATAATTATAATTATTATTATTATTATTATATTAATTAAATGAATATAATAAATTATTATTAATTAATAATTATTTGTAAGCAGGTCAAAATTAGGATTAAAAGAGATATTAATTTTGGAATATTTTTGTTTCTTTTCGTGCGGCATGTGATTGGTTGGTTCGTCATTTAATGATTGTTTACTTTTCAGAGAACGATGGTTAACTTCAGTAAACCTGCAGCCACTGAGGAAGTAAATCAGGACAAGGGAAATAGTGCAAATGAGCAGGTCGCCCGTCCTGTGCAGCAGCCACAACAGGTAAGTCGTCCTAACAACGCTGATGAAAATCCTCATCCCCTTCCGGCACCACAAGATCATCGAGCAAACGGCGACGCCTTAAATGAGAAAAACGACAGTTTCTTAAGTGAAAAGAAGCAAGCTGGCACAAAAGAAAAGAGAGAGGATAATTCAAGAGAAAAGGAAGATAATTTGCTGGAAAAGAGGACAAAAAATTTGAAAGAAAAAAGGGATAACTTGAAGGAGGGAAGAGATAATTGGAAAGAACAAAGAAATGACTTGAAAGAAAGAAGAAGTAACTTGAAAGAAAAAAGAAATAACTTGAAAGAAGAACAAAATAATTTGAAAGAAAGGAATAACTTGAAAGAAGAAAAAAATAATTTGAAAGAAAGGAATAACTTGAAAGAAGAACAAAATAATTTGAAAGAAAAGAATTACTTGAAAGAAGAAAAGGATAACTTGAAAAAAGAAAAGGATAACTTGAGAGAAGAAAGAGATGATGGCTTTAAAGTAAAAAGGTACGAAAACTTTAAAGAAAAAATGAATAAATTAAAAGGAAAAGGCGATGATAAGATTTCAAAAGACGGCGATGTCTTGAATGAGAAAAACGACGTTGAAGAGAAAAATTATTTAAATGAAGAAAAAGAAGAGAAAGAAGAGAAAGAAGAGAAAGAAGAGAAAGAAGAGAAGGAAGAGAAGGAAGAGAAAGAAGAGAAGGAAGAGAAAGAAGCTAACTCGAAAGAAAGAGATAAAGATTTTAAAGAAAAAAAGAACAGTTACTTAAATAAGGACATTTTAAAAGACAAAAACGACGATACCTTGAACGAAATAAGCGATGGTACCTTAAACGAAAAAAATGACGGAGTTTTACCGAACGAAGATATGAGCGATGTTGCCTTTGCTGCAAAAGATGGAAATATAGTTCCCGTTGGACGTAATGATTTGAAAGAGCAACAAAATATGGTGCTGCCGATTCCTTACAATGTACAAGAGAGTAAGCGGGAACGATTGAAGAAAAAGGATGAAAATGTAGGCGAGGAGCCACCTAGACGTAAATCGTCGACGAAAGATGCGACTTTTAACAAAATGGACGAAAAATCCTCTTCGAGCGGCCCCAAGTTGGCTCCAATTCAGCCTCAGAGAAATGAGAAGGAACAGAGGCACGTGGAAAGTCCTCGAGAGATTGGCCGACCGCAGGATTTGAATGACAAGGTGCTTGGTAATTTCAATGATAGGCTCTAATTAAAGAGGCAATTCTTGCCAATTAAAAGTACTTAACATCTCGCTGCACTAGATTCAAGGCATCTAGACAATAGGGCAAATCAATTAACTAAAGCTGTTTCTTGTAAAGAATCAAATTTTATTTTTTGTCTCCCTTGAAACTGAAGAGTAACTGAACATTGAAAGTTTACATTTAACTGCATTAAAATGCAGCTAAATTGAATTTTAAAAGTTTGGGGGAATTTTAAGATTTATTGGATTTATTATTTTGAAAATTTGGAGTGTGTATAATTTATGGAAATTTTATGGTTTGTAGAAAAATTTGTGGAGAGAGTTTTTTTTTTAGGAATTTTAGTGAAAGTTAGTAAAGGAAGCTTTTTTTTAATTGGATATTTAAAAGAAAGATAATTAATGGAAGAATAATTAAAAAGAGGGGTGAAAAAATTCATTAAAAAATGAAGAATGCTTAAAGAAGAATTAATCGAATGGAGAATGAATTTGAAGAAAAATGACTAGAAAGTTCTGAACGTTTATTTTGACGTAATGTGCTTTTTTCCTTTTAGTATTTGAAAAATTACTTTTATGTAAAGAAAAAAGAGGAATGTGTATTGAAATAATGTTACCATTTAATGTGCAACATTTTAGTAAGTAAAATATTATTTTTAAAAAAAATTGAATAAAAAAAATATTACGGAAAAATGTTCATTCGTGGTTCTAAACGTTCAAATGTTTGAACGTTTAGAAGTCTATTTTTATTGGAAAGAAGGATTTTTAAAACAGGATTTGAAAACAGAATTTTAAAAACGAGTTAAACAATGCTTCCCTATGAGGAATTTATTTTTTTTATTTTTTTAAGCAAAAAGAATAAATACATTTTAAAAACGAGTCGAAAATAAGAATTTTAAAAACAGGAGTTGAAAAAGGAATTTTAAGAGTAAGATTTAAAGAAAAGAATTTTAAAAAAGGATATTTAAAAACTGAAGGAGAAATCGAATAAATAATCAAAACCAAAGTGCAATATTTTTTTTTTTTTTTTGGAATCGAAAAACAATTTTCGTGAAACTGTATTTTTAGTGTAAATTCAGCAAATTAACTAGATGAAAAAAATGAAATGAATGATTAACATTTAAAGAAAGAAAACGAAAAAATTTGAGGAGAAAAATATGTGTTGTTTATTCCTTTGTATTTCATTCTTTTGTAATTTTAATTACATTCTAGTTTAATTGATTTTGATTCTAGAATGTAAAAATTTCTTTAGCTCTAAAGTCACAATAATTTGAATATCATGTGTGTCCAGTTTTTGGTCCAAATCTCCAAAAATTTGTAAAAAGAACGTAATTTATGTAAAAAAAAAAGTTATTTAAAAGTTTTTTATACAAAAAAAGCAATTACGTAAAACGTAATTAGTTAAAACGCAGATTTAAAATGTAATTTTTATTTAAGTTTTAAATTTAGTAAATATTTTTGTAAGTATTAAATTAAATATTTTTGTAAATATTAAATTAAATATTTTTGTAAATATTAAATTAAATATTTTTGTAAATATTAAATTAAATATTTTTGAATAAAATTGCAATCATCAAAATGTTTTTCTACTTAAAAGAAATAATGCAATTGGGTTGATTTTTATTTCGACTTTTTTTTAAAATGCATTTTAAGTTCCGAACATTCAAATGATCGTTTGTCGTTTATTTTTAAAAATTCAAATTTTGCGAAAAATTAAATTGAATTTTTAATTAACGTTAGTAATAAATATTAGCTTTCATGTTATTATTATTTTAATTTTTATTGTTTTAAAACTGTTGCTTACTTAAATAAAAGTTAATTCTTGAAAAATTGAAAAGGAAACAAAACGGTTGAACGTTAAGAACTTTAGTCATATTTTTGAAAAGAATTTAAAATTTTAAAATTTAAGAATTTACAGGAATTAACAAATTTTTAGGAATTAATGAATTTATAGGAACTAACAAATTTATAGGAATTAAAAGTCTATGGATGTTATATAGTCAAGTCTAGATTTCATTAGTGTTTTTAATTACGGAAACAAGAAGATTGTCTTTTTGTACGGAGAAAATATTTTCATTGTATTTGAAAGACATTTGAAAAATGTGATTTTCTGCTTTGATACAAGTGTTTTAAACTGCATAATAGATATTTGTGAACTGATAGAAAATTATATTTTTAGAGACATATTTTTAATACAAGTTTCAAATTCTTGAGATAAAAATGAAGAGAGCTCAAAAAATATAGTTATACTTACCAATTTTTTAGTTATTGCCGTCTTGAAATTTATCCGAAGAGATAACTTTTTATCTAGATAGTACCACATAGTGTACCTTAGAAAATTGTTCACATTAAATCGACTGATTGTTTTTAATAATCTTTTGTGCAATTAAAGTTAATCATTATTTTAATTACCTGCTTCTGAGTATCTTAAGCAACTCGAAATTCTTTAAAATATTTACATTTAAATGTTAAAATACTCAAATGTTTTAAAAACTATTTTTATTATTAGTTTTAATCTCTTTCCTTGTTTTTTATTTTTAAGTTAATTTTAGCTTTTTATTTTTTAGTTAGTTTCAGTTTTTATTTATAAGTTGGTTTCAGTTTTTTATTTTTAAGTTGGTTTCAGTTTTTTATTTTTAAGTTGGTTTCAGTTTTTTATTTTTAAGTTGGTTTCAGTTTTTTTATTTTTAAGTTGGTTTCAGTTTTTTATTTTTAAGTTAGTTTCAGTTTTTTATTTTTAAGTTAGTTTCAGTCTTTCATTTTTTTTTAGATATTTTCAGTCTTTTATTTTCAAGTTATTTTCAATATATAAGTTATTTTTAGTCATTTATAAATTATGTTTAGTTTTTTGAGTTATTAGTTGTTTATACTTTTAGGGTATTACTTTCGTTATTTTTAGCTACATGATTGTAGTTTTTAAAGTACAGTTTTTTGTAGTAGTTTAAAGTCATTATTATTTTTCACTTTTAAGTTATTTAATTTATTAGTAATTAATTCAAGAATGCCTAAATTCTGTTGTTCAACTAGATTTCAGATTTCCTTCTTTTGTTTGAATTTTGTTTTCTTTTTTTTTTATATTAGAAAGCTCAAGATTTGTGAAAAGATTTTTTAAATAACAACTGATAGAACAAAAATAAAGTTGAAAATTGAAAACCAAATGATAAATTTGAAACTGAAATATAAAATTGAAACTTGAAAATATAAACTGAAATAAAATCTTGAATATTTAAATCTGAAATGCAAACAAACTTGAAAACATAAACTGTAGAAAATATAAACTGAAGTGAAGGAATTGAAAATATAAACTGAAGTAAAGAACTTAAAAATATAAACTAAGGAAATTTGCCATAATTGAAAATAAGAAAATTACGAAAAAAGTTTCAATTGAAATAGAGAAGTAAGCTACATAAATGTTAAAAAAATTGAGTTGAACCATTTCTGAAAAATGACTTTAGGGAAGATGATTACTTAAAAAGAATTAAGCTGAATGTAGTTTGAAGAATACTTGTACCCTTTCTGTGTTATTGAATGTTGTATTTAATAAAAAAGTACTTATTATTTTTATTAGCTTGCAGTTTTTCTTGCACCCTGCGCACCTAACTTCTCTTTCTGCCTTTTTGTTAATTAGCATTTAATTCTTTTCAAGTTTAGACATTGCTAATTATTATAAATTATTAATTGTCTACTATTTACTAATGGCTTTGAAAGAAATTTTGTTTCTTTTCAAAACAATTGTTTATCCGTTTTAAAAAAATCTCTGGCTTTTTAGAAAGATTTTACAAGACAAATGATGACTGTGTTAGTGATGATTATTTCTTCTCAGCATGTGCTTCAAGATTCTTTTTTAGATTTTTGTTTCGTGTGCTTTGAAACTTTCATTTGCTGCTGTAGCTTCTCTAGATTGTGATTTTGTTTGGTAAAGGGAAAACATTGTTTTTTTTAGTGTTTTGACCATTTTTCTTTAGTGATTTTTAGTTTTGAAAATTCTGAAGCTTCTGCTTTGTTGTTTGTTCAATTAGAGGTAAGTAGTTTTTAAGACCGCAGATTTACTGAAACACAGATTTACTTGAAAACAAACAGTCAAATAATTAAATACAAGCAGGCAAAATAATTACTTTTGCTTTATTATAATCAAGCCCTTTTTACAAGAAAGAAAAATTCAAATTCCGGATTTAATTCAACTCTTATTTTTGTTTTTGCAGAAAGTTTCCACCAGATCTGGCAAATTTATGAATGCTGAAAATTCTACAAAGCCTTCCACAGCCTCCTTGTCTGCGGAAAAACCAAGTGTCACTGCTGGAAAAACGAAAGTAAAATTACCTCTCGGTGTGGTTCCAATTCCAGTGATTGTCGACTCGAAGCCTGAAAATGATGAAAAGAAGGTAGACGAGACGAGGAAACAGTTAGAATTAAATAAAAATCCATTGGCGAAGGATGCTGCTTTAGAGGAAAACGCAAAAGAAAAACCTCTGGCTGTGGAAATTGGAAATTTGGACCTTCAAGGGCATTTAGGTGCTGGTAATAGACACGGGGGCCAAATTATGGACAGACAAATAAATCCAGGCTGGCCTAAAGTCCAACATGGTGTTCAGGAAATTGGGGATGAACCCCATCATCTGGGCAGACTTGCAGGGTAAAAAACTTGCCATTTTTGAAAATTAATTTATTTTTGAGGGAGTTTTGTATTTCTGTAATTCGCAATAAGAAATACTGCCGAAAGTAAATTCAAAAACTCCCGAAAGTAAATTCAAAAACTCCAAAAAGTAAATAAAAAACTCTCAAAAGTAAATAAAAAACTTCCAGAAGTAAATAAGAAAAGTCTCAGAAGTAAATAAAGAAAAGTCCAAGAAGTAAATAAAAAAAACAGCCAGAAGTAAATTAAAAAATTTCCAAAAGTAAATTAAAAAACTCCCAAAAGTAAATAAGGGAAACTCCTAAAAATAAATTAAAAAAACTTTCAAAAGTAAATAAAGAATAATTCGAAAAATAAATAAAAAAAACTTCCAGAAGTAAATTAAAAAATTCCCAAAAGTAAATTAAAAAACTCCCAAAAGTAAATAAAAAAAACTCCTAAAAATAAATAAAAAAACATTCAATTGTAAATAAAGAATAATTTGAAAAATAAATAAAAAAACTTCCAGAAGTAAATTCAAAAACTCCAAAAAGTAAATAAAAAACTCTCAAAAGTAAATAAAAAAACTTCCAGAAGTAAATAAAGAAAGTCCCAGAAGTAAATAAAAAAAACTGCCAGAAGTAAATTAAAAAATTCCCAAAAGTAAATAAAAAAAACTCCTAAAAATAAATAAAAAAAACTTTCAAAAGTAAATAAAGAATAATTCGAAAAATAAATTAAAAAAGCTTCCAAAAGTAAATAAAGAATTCTTTTGGTAAGAAGGAAATAAATTATTTTTAAAACATTGTTTTGTCCTTTTTAAAATTTTAATTACTACTTTTAAAAGAACAAAAATTGACAACTTATACTTGTAAATAAAGAACAATTCCCAAAATGAATAAAAAAAACTTTCAAAGAAAAAAAATAATTGTAAAAATAAATAAAAATTCTTCTAGGAATAAATAGAAATTCTTCCAACAATAAATTAGGATTCCAGCAATAATTTTAATTGTTAATTAAAATTGTAATTTGTATAGTAATAAAGGAGTCTACTGAAAGCTCGTTTAAAACCAAAAGACATGCACTATGAATAATAATAAAATAAAAAACTTTCGACAATAAATGAACAACATTTCCAACAATAAATACAAAGAAACAGAACTTACTCTACGAGGAAGCAATTCTTTCAGCAATAAGTTAAAAAGACTTCTAAAAATAAATTTTAAAAATTTGGAGAAAGTAATTTAGAAAGTTTTAAAAATGGTTGGATTATTTGTGTAATTTTAATTTAAATTATATAATTATATATGTATAATTTAGTTTTTATTTATTTATTTATTTATTTTATATACATTTATACTTATTACATTATTACTTTAATTATTAGTTGTATTATTTTGGAAGAAATGATTAATTTAAACATTCTTTTTACAGATTGGATGATGCAGGACATCAGGGTGATTTGGGGGATGATCAGTATGAAAATGAAGAATTTTATAGGGAACAACAGCCTAAAAATAGTGATCTTCGAATTGAAGAAGAAGAAGATGAAGCTGGTGGTAATTTTATTTAAAAAAATTTTTTTTTTTAATCGTGTTCCAATTTTTTAACATTTTTTTCATTTCTTCTTTTCTGCGTCTTATTTCAGGTTCAAAATTGTTCCAAAAATTCTCTTAAACTATGCTTATGTTTTATCTTATGTTCCATTTTTGTTCTTCTTTTATCTTCCAATTACTTCAATATTCTCAATTTTTCCTTTTTTAATTTCTTCTTTCTTTTTTCTAAATATTCCCAGCATTAACATCATTTCTTGACATTTTTCTGTTTTTTATTTCCCAACTTTTTTCCTTCATTCGCTTTCTAAATTTTACATTTTATATTTTGTAATTTCTTTTATTTTCTAATTTCTTCTTTCTTTGTTTTTTAAGTTCTTACATTTATTTTTTGATTTCTTCTTTCTTTATTCTTTAAGTTTTTACATTTATTTTTTAATTTCTTCTTTCTTTATTCTTTAAGTTCTTACATTTATTTTTTAATTTCTTCTTTCTTTATTCTTTAAGTTTTTCCATTTATTTTTCAATTTCTTCGTTTTATTTTCCAACTGTTTCTTATTTTTTCCAATCTTTTCTTTTTTGTTTCCTCAAGAGGAAACTTTGTTTTTCTTTGTTTTTCTTTCCTTTCTGTTCTTTTCTTTCGCATTTTTTATTCTCTGGTTTCTGCATTCTTTTTCTCAATGTTTTTTCTCGATTTTGTCTTCTGAGTTTTATCTTCCCACTTTTTTTTTGCATTAAAAAAAACAACTTAAAGACGGACTTAAAAAATTCCTTCTTTTATTTATTAATATCTTTTTGTATTCTCTAATTTTTTGGCACTAAAATCTCAATTTTTTGCTAATAACTCTTAATTAACGTTTTTGTTTCTCTTTCCTAGATGAAGATGATCAGCCTGATTATTTAAATAATCTGAAGCCTGAGAAGCATTAATGGGAAAATAAAAATATTACGAGTTGACGACGAAAAAGAGTTTAAATTGTTCATTGTGACTGTCGAATCTTTGTAAATAGAAATAATTGTAAATCGTTTACTCAACGACACTGGAATTTTTCAAGCTGTTTCTCTTGTCGTATTGTTTAAAATTATTCAACATTTTGACGTAACGGAATGTTTTCATAAATATTTTACCCCTTTCGGTCAAACTCGTTCCGAAAAAGCCTAAATCTTAACGCCTAGCTAGATAAAAATTTACAATTTTTTACTCATTTTACAAACTTTTTTACTGTCGTAATTATTTATAATCATGAGATTGTAGGTAATGATTTTAACATTTTTAGGTAATATAACAAATTGTTTAACTGACCAATCCCTAGGTTTAAAGTGGACAATTTAATTTTAATGTGAATGATTTCTTAACTTAATTTCTTTCTTGAATTTAAAAAATAATTTTTTAAATTAATTTGAAGAACGGTTTTTTAAATTAATTTGAAGAACGGTTTTATAAATTAATTTGAAGAACGGTTTTTTAAATTAATTTAAAGGACGGTTTTTTATCTTTACTTAAATATCGACAATCTTCTAACTTACTTCAAATTAAAGTGATTTTCTAACTTAATTTTAATGATTTTTTAGCTTCAGAAAGTATGCAGTATTAAAATGCGAACGAGGATTGTAACATTAAATGTGAATAATTTTTTTATTTCAATTATAAATAATTTTTGTGAATTTTGAAAATGATTTTCACTTTATTTCATTTATTGAAATGAAATGATTTTTGTGAATTTCATAAATGACTTTTGTAAATTTCATAAATTTATTTTTTATATTTTATAGATCATTCGTCTTATTAATTTTTAAGTTTTATTTAAAATTTGAATTTTTGTATAACTTTAAATTTGAAATTTAAGTTACATATAACTACATTTGAATTCCAACAATTTTTTTGCAAATTTAAATGTTTTTATTTCAAACTTAAAGTTTTTATTTTACTTTTTTTATTTTAATTTCTTTTATTTTAATTTTATTTATTTTAATTTTTTAACTGTGTTTAAATTTGATTTTTTCTGAATTAAATGAATTGTCTCTTTTTACATTGAGTATTGCAATGCGACTTAAATGTACAAATTGTTCATTGATTGTTTATTGTTGTGGACAGAATTAAAAATTTGGCAGCTTTGGAGAATTCGCATTATGACTTAAAATTTATTTTAAGATTTTATTATGGACATAGTGTAATATTTGTATAGGTATAGATTTACTTATACTGAGCAATGACTGCGAAGCAAAATGTACATAAAATTCTTTTTATAATAAAATAATGTTGCAAAATCGATATTTTTATTATCAAAAATTACGTCAGCAATTGCCAAGTTACTAAATGTGATAATTGCCAAGTAATTAAATATTTATCCAAACGATCTGAATTTTATATTTAAATTGATATTTTCATTTTAGAAATAATTTTCTACTGCAAAGTGACTTTTTGTACTGCAAAGTGTAAAAAGTGGTTCATTTTTGCACCATTAAGTAATTAATATTTTTAAATATTTAAATATTAATGGTTAATTAATATTTTTTAATATTTAAATATTAATGGTTAATTAATATTATTTAATATTTAAATATTAATGGTTAATTAATATTATTTAATATTTAAATATTAATGCTTAATTAATATTATTTAATATTTAAATATTAATGCTTAATTAATATTATTTAATATTTAAATATTAATGCCTAATTAATATTATTTAATATTTAAATATTAATTCCTAATTAATATTATTTAATATTTAAATATTAATGCCTAATTAATGTTATTTAATATTCAAATATTAATGCTTAATTAATATTTTTAAATGTTTAAATATTAAAGTTTAATTAATATTTTTCTGCCTTATTATTATTTTTCTCTCACTTTTATCTTATTAGAGTTTTATACATTAATTTTACTGACTGGGTCAATTTGATAACTGCTATTAATTAAATCGTTTATTTTGTTTTTGTCGTTTTTTCAAAAATTTATGGTATTTGGAAAAATGAAACATTAATTATAAGTGAAGTCGTTTAATTTAAATCGAAATTTGAGTTCGAAACAATCATGAATGTATACAAAGAACCCATTTTCTGGAATGTTTTAATTGTTTTGCGCTAATTTGTAATGTTATTCTAACGAGTTACGTAATCTTGAAACAAAGATAGTTTGCTTGATTCATTCCACGAAACAATTTTCATAACTCGTCTCATAATGCAATGATCTTCGACCTGAGATCGTAAATATTTTAACGATAAGTTTTTTTTTATCCTCTTCATTTGAGATTTCACTCTCGACGCTTACTTTTATCATTTCGGGAGCTTGTTTTATTTATTCTAATTACTTATTCTAATATTTTTCTAAACTGTTTGTTTTGAGAAATGTATTTTGTACTCATGTTTTTTTAATAGAGTAGGAAACGAAAAATGAACTTTTTAGAAAGAATTGTATATTTATTTTACTTTCCTTGTTACAGGTTCGAGGTTTACAAAAATTCGTCACCTACTTACAAAACTCTTTTTTAGAAATTGTTTTAAAAATAGAATTTTTTTTAAACTTCTCTTTAAATAGGTCGATTTAGGCAAAAGTATTACTTCATTTTAAATTTTACTTCCCTTTAATTATTTTTCTTTTCTAGTTTAAAATGAAAACAAACAACAAAATGATTTTGATTGAAAAATAAATTGAATTAAAATTGTTCCTATACTTTAAAAGACAGAAAGTTACAAAAGTTATTTAAACTTTTAAATGTACATTGAAAAAAAACATACTGGATTTTTTTACTTTAGAAAAACAAAAATTTGTATACAAAAACTGAAGAAGAATTTCTTACAAAAACTTGTTTAATTTTTGTTTGCAAATTTTTGTTTACAAATTTTCTGTTTACAAATTTTTTGTTTACTTAATCATTGTTCTAGTATTTATTTACCAACTATAGAAAAAATATAAGGTAAAAGAGAATTTTTAAAAACTGCAAATAAATATTTAACAAATTAAAAAGTTTGTTTCTTCATTTTTTGCAAATGAAGAAAAGCGTTGCGAACTTGAGCGTCATTGAAAAATAAATTTGATGTTTAACAAAATTCTTTTAAATGAAAATTATTTTAATATAATCAATCATCAAGTGGTTTAATTCGTAGAAGGGTTTAACTGTAATAAATATTTGTAAATACATATATAATAATAATACATAATAATAATAATAATAATAATAATAATAATAATAATGATAATAATAATAATAATAATAATAATAATAATGAAAAGTATACTTGTAAATCAGTACATGAACTTTTCAAAGAGGTTATCAATTATTCTACATTTTGCCTATATGAACTTTTATTTTTGTAATTTATTTTTATGTAATTTTTTGTTTTTTTGTTTTTTCTTTTTTTTGAAAAGAAAGTAAAACATTTTCTTAAAGGATGTCAAAAAACTTTTACTAGCCTTTTTATTTGAAAATATATACAAATCAGTTTTGTTCTAATTTCAGCATTGAGTAATGTATAATCTCGGTTGAAAATGACTAAGTTTGTCCTTCATTATAATAATCTCGTTAATTCATGTAGCTCTGTTATTTGGCCCAAAGGTCAACGTAATGGGTTACGATTTAGAATCACAATAAATTAAATTATTTTTCATGAAATTCATAGGTGAATTTTTATAGAGACCAATTTCTGACATCATCTGATTCTGAATGAAATTTTACACCCACGCAATTGCCAATTACCTTGTTACCTCGTTCTCTCTCAAACTCACATGATATTAAACAATTTACGCTTTGTATGTGAACAATTCATTTACAAAGTCACGTCAAGACGCGAACGACAGGAAGTTTCTTTCTTTTTTTTTACGATAGTAATTTTTATTGCTGTAATTATATATTATATTTCGTACATTTATTTTATTTTATCTAAATTTGCATTATATTCTTTAAATTTATATTTTATTTTTTAATTTTATATTATATTGTTTTAATTTAAATTATATTGTTTAAATTAATATTATATTGTTTACATTTATATTATATTGTTAACATTTATATTATATTGTTTAAATTAATATTATATTGTTTACATTTATATTATATTGTTAACATTTATATTATATTGTTTAAATTAATATTATACTGTTTACATTTATTTAATTTAATTTATTAAGGAAGCGGGCTACAATTAATTACCCTTTTTTATTATTTATATTATATTGTTTACATTTATATTTTATTACTTACATTTATATTTTATTGTTTAATTTATATTACATTGCTTGCTCATTATTATCATTTTTTTATATACATTTATGGAAAATCCAGGGACGTTTCTGGTTTATTTACAAACAATTTAAAAGAATATTTTCAGCTGAAAATCTATAATAACTTTTTATTATTCTTGTATTGAATTTATTTTATATAAATTTATTTATTTTTCAGTTGGTCTAATTGTTAATCGAATTTTATTCAAATTTCTGCCTTTTCATTTTTACTTTAATTGACTTTCGATTACAATCCATTTTTGTGAATGTTATTGTTATTATTATTATTATTATTATTATCGTTATTATTATTGTTATTATTATTATTATTATTATTATTATTATCGTTATTATTATTATCACTATTATTATTATCACTATTATTATTATCATTATTATTATTATATTTAAATTATCATAATTTTTCATGATTCAACAATTTTATTTTCTCTTTCTTTCATATAAAATAAAATTTCTAATTTTAAAATAATTGACATTAAAGATAAAAAAGACAATTTTCCGTACAATTTAATTACAGTTGCTTTGACAAAATAATGGCAAATTGAAATGGAAGAGTGATAAAGCCAAGAGAAATTAAATTTGTAGCCGTTGGCAGTACACGGAGAGAAGAAGGCATTTTCAGGCTTGTTTGTTGAAAGGAAAAAAAGGGTTAAAAGTCGTTTCAATTGTAGAGTAAAAATTGAGTACTTACGGCACTGACTTTTCGCACTTTGGTGGTGGTTGTGGTTGTGTGATTGTTAATAATTTTAACTCTGTGTTCGCTGATGGATTCCACGGATCTTATGCTCATTTGCTCTTTGTTATTATCATCGTTGCCCTTTTCTTGACCAACAAAGAGTTCGTAACTCTGGCAGGAAAGGTCTGAAGGTGACTTGACAATCCTTTCGGCTGCTGCAGCAGCTGCTGCTTCCCGCGCAGCAGCGTGCGCTGCCTGCTTGTGTTCTTTCGCCAAAGCCGCCTCTTCCGCTTCCTAAAAACAGAAAAAACAGCGACAAAATTCAAACTTACAACAATAACTGTCCGACACGTTATTTTTTGCAGTTTTTGTTTGACGAAAATTCCAATTCTCATTATTTGCATACACCTGGGATCAATTTTAGTAGCGTACGCTACTGGCAAGAAACTAGATACGAAAACTTGTATGGAACTAGAGAGGAAAACTTGTAGGGAACTAGTCAGGAAAACTTGTAGGGCACTAGACAAGAAAACTTGTAGGTGACTAGATCAGAAAACTTGCAAAGTACTAGATAGGAAAACTTGTAGGGAACTGATCGGGAAAACTTGTAGGGAACTAGTCAGGAAAACTTGTAAAGAACGAGGTAGGAAAACTTGCAAAGTACTAGATAGGAAAACTTGTAGGGAACTAGTCAGGAAAACTTGTAGGGAATTAGACAGGAAAACTTTTAAAGAACTAGATAGGAAAACTTTCAGTAAGTAAATATTTACCCTTATTGCTTCTTCTTCAGCGGCTTCTTCCTCTTCCGCTTTCTTTTGCAATTCGTCATACGACATGGCGACAATAGCGAGGATCAAATTCACGAGATAGAATGATCCCAAGAATATGATAACGATGAAAAATAACATATGCCATGGCCCCGCTGATCTCAGCACCAATTGATAAAGATTCTCCCAATAATCCTGGGTCATTAGACGAAACGCAGAAAGAAGCGCCCAACCAAAAGTATCAAAGCTTGTGTAACCATAATTAGGGTTGTCTCCGTATCCTTGTAAACACGTATAACCAGGAGGACACATCCTGCCAAAAATATTTTAATAAAAATTCAAATTCTTCAGCAAATTCTTTTTTGATAAAACTGTCATTGACTAATTATTAACGTTTAACATTTTTAGTCTAGTAATTATTGTCTATCAAAAATGGTAAAAAAATTATTTTCTAGCAATTATTGTCTAGCAATTATTGTCTAGCAATTATTGTCTAACAATTATTGTCTAACAATTATTGTCTATAATAATTAATGTCTAGCAATTATAGTCTATAATAATTATTGTCTAGCAATTATTGTTTAACAATTATTGTCTATAATAATTATTGTCGAGCAATTATAGTCTATAATAATTATTGTCTAGCAATTATTGTCTAGCAATTATTGTCTAACAATTATTGTCTATAATAATTATTGTCGAGCAATTATAGTCTATA
>WNHD01000487.1:0-50367 GCA_011057455.1 Ganaspis sp. Gsp50
ATATCTAAGAATATCTAAGAATATTTAAGAATACTTCAGATTAATACTGAATATTTTTATATATTCTGGAATATTATTTGAAAATCTCTTTCGAATACTGAGAATATTGAATATGGGAATATCTACGGAATATTAGAGAATATCTGGCAAGTGTACGAAGAATACCTTAGTTGACGACCCCTCGGTTTCACCTTTGTTTTATATTTGTTTTCATCATCTTTGTTTTGGTTTCAATTTTTGTTTTGTCAGATAATTTTTGCATGGACTTTTACTAGATTCTTTTTTCTGCAGTGTCCTCTATCTTTTCGTCAGCTTTACATCTTGCTAATCTATAATCTTGGCTGAAGGAAAAAAAATTTCATCAACTCGACATTAGATAAAAAATCTCAAAGAGATGGTTTTGGTTTGTAATTTTTTTCGTGGTGTCGAGCGCTGATGAAGGAGGCAAAGGGCTGTGATAAATCTCTGTTGGAAAAAAACTAGCTACCCAAAATATGCACGAGATGAGTGCTTGGGTGTTGCCAGGCAGCTTTCGCCTCGGTTTGTTTCTACTGCCTCTCCTCTACCTTTTTCTTAATTTTTTAGTGATTGAACGATTAGAAGAAGGCGGCATTTGTCAGTCAAATTTAAAAGGATCGCCAAATGCAGTTGCATTAATTTTTAAAAACACTTTTTACTCTCACTTCCTCCATCATCGAAACTTCAAAACGTAAAACAAAAACATCCACTTATTGAATTATGAATAATCAAATCGTAAATATATTTATTGAAATTAATCAATCAAAATTAAAAACAAAACTTCTTTTTGAGAAAGCAAAAAGAATAAAAATCTCAAATTATGAGATTAT
Organism: Ganaspis sp. Gsp50; assembly: GCA_011057455.1. Classification (NCBI taxonomy): domain Eukaryota; kingdom Metazoa; phylum Arthropoda; class Insecta; order Hymenoptera; family Figitidae; genus Ganaspis; species Ganaspis sp. Gsp50. The sequence continues at coordinate 849 of WNHD01000487.1, forward strand.
AATTATAATCTCGATTATAATTATTGTATTTTTCCAATTCAACTTAAATTCCTTAAACCTTAAATTCCTTCCTTCCTTAAATTTAAAATTAATTATTCGAATGTCGAATTAAGTAAAGCAGTCAGAAGAAAAAGAATTTTCGCAAAGTTTTGAAGATGTGGAAATAAAGATTGGTTGGAGTACTTTAGAATAATAGACGCAGTACTTTAAACAATTTCGAACTTAAATCCAACTACACTTCTTCATCCAACCAGCTTTTGAAACTTGGCCCGAGGCTTGGAAACTACGTTTCGGTTTCAAACACGATAGTTCTGAACTTTCAATTCTATTGGAAATTCAACGGCATTGGCACTTCAACTTACCTGGAAGATAACAATTCCTCTATTGTTGTATAAAAGTCACAAGTGTTCGCAATGTAGTTCACATACTTTTTTCAAAAGTCTTATTAATGCCTAAAAGTCCTTGTTTTTTAAAACAGAAGCTTTCATCAAAGCAGGTGTATTTAGAAAAAGAAATTTGTTTAGCTGCAGAAAATATAGTCCTAATACAACATTTTTCTGGTTCCACTAATTTCGGCTTGTCCTTACAAATGAAAGGGTTCGCTGGGTGTGCAATATGCCGTGCCTTTTTCTCAAATATTTGTTATTTCAGTCGGCGGATGTCCCTAAAATGAGAAAGAATGCAGACCCCGAAATTCTCGTGTTTTACCAAATTTTCTCTATTCCCTTCTCATCTTTATGCCATGTTTCTTTTGCATTATTAACTTTTGCTTTTCTACACCTGGTGAATATTAGTTTTCTATTCTTATTTTATAATCACCATTTTTTTTAAATAAAAACATCAAGTTTGTTTTTACATAAAGATATATTTTCAATTATTGTTTCCTCATAGAGAAGCACTGTTTTATTTATTGCTTTATCAAAGCTTTTATTATTTATTGCTTTATCATATCTTCTTTTTATTTATTGCTTTATCATAGTTTTTTTATTTATTGTTTTATCATAGCTTTTTTTATTTATTGTTTTATCATAGTTTTTTTTATTGCTTTATCAAAGCTTTGTTTTATTTTTTATTTCATCGTTAGGATGTAAAGAAAACCTTGATTGCATTATTTTCAATTAAATTCCACTGCTTTATTTTAGTTCTTTCATGAATGCTGATAAAACGCGTATGAAAAATAATTGCCATTATCGATACTGAATACTGCAAAATTAAATAGAAACGGATATTTCAAATTAAAATTGTCAGTTGTTGAAAATTCATCGTTTTAATTTTGCTATAACGAATGACCCAGGTCAATCACTTTTTATAAATTACAAAAATTAAATTTAAAAAATGTGCTTTTAATTTGATGCATTGGACCAGGTGCTATTTTCCGAAACTTGGAATTTTAAAAATGATAAATTTGAATTATTTGCATCTGAAAAAGCCATGCGATAACTCGCTCCATTAAATTTTGACAACTGTATTTAGTACTTAGAAAAGAGGACTTTGTTTATTTACCTAATATTTGACTTTCGCTGTGTTACCCCACTCTGAAAGTTTAAGCCACTAAAGTTTGTTTGTAGTCTGCCTCTTACTATCTCCAGGTTGATTTAGGATTTAAAGATTTTCAGGTTTGCTGTTCAAAGATCACGTGGACAAATATATACTTTCTTCAGGCTCTAAATGTCCAAAACTAAATGATTTTTCCATTTAGCATCCTTGTGGGCTACAATTTAAGTCAAACTTGTTATTTCCGGACTAAAAATACATGAATGGATTCTTAAAATAAACAGATATTAGCTAATTGAGTAAATAGTTTGTTATCTGAATTAAAAATTAAATGCAACTCAAAATATCTAATTGGCAGAATCAGACAATGCATTTCTACCAAAATTTTTAATTAATCTTATACCAAAGTTCGTTATTGAAAACATAATTCCTGTAAATCTGAATTAAAAGAATAATCAGAAATTTGATTATGAATGTATAAAAATTTGGCAAGTTTGCATAAAATTCTATAGTCAATTTAACTTTTGTTAAATACAAATTTTAATTTTTGAATGCTTGTGTCCAATATTTGAATTCTTTATTATTTCTTTTCGTACCTAATGTTATTTTAGAGTAAGCAAAATTGCAATAAAGCAAAATTGCAATAAAGCAAAATTGCAATAAAGCAAAATTGCAATAAAGCAAAATTGCAATAAAGCAAAATTGCAATAAAGCAAAATTGCAATGCAATAAAGCAAAATTGCAATAAAGCAAAATTGCAATAAAGCAAAATTGCAATAAAGCAAAATTGCAATAAAGCAAAATTACAATAAAGCAAAATGACAATAAAGCAAAATTACAATAAAACCGAGAGGCTAGACATTGGTCAAAATTAATTAGGCAACTTTTAAGTTTTGAATGAGCTGTAGGAAGAACTTCCTGGTTCCTGTTGCTTTGAAGCTAGAATTTTCATTGAAAACAGTTTGAGAAGACCTGTCTCTAATAAAGAAGAAAAGTACGAAACGAGGGGATAGTCGTGTTTGGATAGTCTTTAACTGACCATTACACCTGAATAGAAGGCTGCATAATAGAAAAGGGCAGCTTGGTCCTTGATCCGACCGACCCACTTCCTGTGGGACTCGAATGGGTCGATTCATGTGAGCAACGGATAACATACGTTACTACAGTTTCAGTTTCAACGACTGGTTCGACCAGATTTTCATCAATAAGGTAACCACTGCACCATTATCTCATACTCGAATGATCTTCCATTTAGTTTCGACTTCAAGATGAATAGCAGAAATCAACAATTGTAAATAAGCCACATTCTAGTTTATTTACAGTTGCTGATTTTGATGCTATTCATTGTCTGACAACTACCTTTTTTACCTTCTTAATTTATCTCGACAAGTCTATTATTTCGAGATTTTTTCAAGCTACAGAAAGATGTCAGGCATATGTATGTATATTTTTGAGATTTATAGTCAACGTTCATAAGAGACCACTGGGTCGCATTAAATTATAGTAAAGAATTTCGACTTTTCATTAATCGAGTGTGATTAGTGAGTGCCACAAATAACCAAATTTACCTAATTTTTTCAAGCGACTTATATTTTTAGTTTTCTTGTTGCTTGATAATTAATTATGTTCTCTTTCTATCTTTCACTCTTTTTCTTTCTTTCGCTCTTTTTCTTTCTTTCACTTTTTTTCTTTTTTTCACTCTTTTTCTTTCTTTCACTCTTTTTTCACTCTTTCTTTGTGTTTATTAAATCCCTTCATGTATAACTGTTTTAATGACTGAGAAATACGAGTTAAATATGAGTTCCAAAATTGTGGCCAATTAATTAAATTGAAGCTCCTGCTGATTCGGGTCGTTCATAAATCAAATTTCTAGCTTCGCTATCAATCATGAGCACGTGATATTCAGCTTTATTTCTTCAGAATGATGATTGAGCGTCGTATTTATTAACAACGTTAGGCAAACGTTACACCTAATTTACTAAATTCTCTAAAATCCATCTAGTAATGAGTAACCGAAATAATTTTGAATAACTGAAATAATTTTCAATAACCGAAATAATTTTGCTTAATCGAAATAATTTTAAATAACTGAAATAATTTTCAATAACCGAAATAATTTTGAATGACCTAAATTATTTTGAATAACCGAAATTATTTTGAATAACCGACATTATTTTGAATAACCGAAATTATTTTGAATAACCGAAATTAAGATTACTGATACTGATTTTTAAACACTTGACAATATTCTGAAAAATTCCAAAATTTTCAAGATTCTAAAATATTCTCCAAGATAGCGAAATACTTTACAAGATTCGATAATATTTTCCAATATTTCGAAATATTCGATAAGAGTTTCCAATATTTGGAATAATTCTAGATTATTTGACAACAAGTTCTGGAGTATTTCAGAATATTCATCAGCATTCTATGATATTTTGTAAAATTCCTAGATATTCTGCAAGATTCTCTGATATTAAGCAATAACGTTACAAACGAAATTCTTTTTCCTTATTTTTTCATTTCAAAAGATTTTTCGAATGAAATCACATTCGTCACTTTTTATATGTACTTCCAAAAAAGAATGTTTCAAATAAGCGTAGAATTTTTATTTGGAAAAGTCCGTCATTAGACTATAGATATCAAACAAAGGATGGCTGGAAACTGTTCCAACATCTACATCTTTTTCAGGCCACAAAGCTTTGAATGGACTGTCACCAGTTTCCGATCCATCATTCACTGCGGTGCTGACATTATAGAGTTCTCTATTTCGCTTCTTTTTTCCCCCGTCTTGTTACTGCTCACATTTTCGAGGCTTTTAAGAAACGAGTTCAAGACATTTTCGTGACATAACGCAGCTCGCGTGAAAAGACATCTAAGAAAGAAAAACGCACCCAAAGGCCGGCAGAGTTACGCCCTCGCACGAATTCATCCTTTCTTTGGTAGAAAAATCGTGCATCGGGAAGATACTAGGAAAATGCGCCTCGTAAGGATCACCTTTGCTGCCAGGGGCTTGTTCAACAATAAGATGCTTTGTTGGAGCTTGTTTGCTCGAGGGCTGCCCGGAAAAGAACCCAACTTGGTACTAAGCAGAGTGGAGGGGATGCGAGTCGTGTGGCCCTGCGCCAGTTTATTTAGGATCATCCCCAACCACCTTGGACCTAATTCTCCAATCCTAGGACGTAATCCTCCGTTGATACGGATTTCGACCTGTTTCCGGCACATACGTGACAGCCTAGAATCCAGACCTACGTCGATGTTAATGGCCCTCCGTAATTTATGCCATGTTTGGAGAAATTGGTTCTCTGATAAAGCTAGAAATTATGCAAATTGTCTCCCATTTGGACACGTTCGTTTCACTGAAACAATGTTGACCTCCATAAAATCTATTTCCATTTGCATAAATGCGGTCATGAGCGTTTCATTTAAAAAAATTGATTAACATCTCACTAAATATTGACTACATATATCTCCCCGTTGTTAGAATACAAATTTGTGTTTTGTATTTTAAATAAACACATCTGCTTTTTGCAAAAATCAATAAATAAAAATAATAAAATAATAATAAAAATTGACAATACAATAACTTAAATTTTTTGTAACGAGACAAAAAACTTTATGAGCCAAAAGTAATTAAAATTCAACTTTCGGTGAAGTCTAGAACACAAAATACGATTTGCCTTTAAATAGAACAAACGCCAAAAGAAACACAACCTAGAAAGTTGTGACGTATTTTCATATGCACACGAAAGTAAATTCAAAGTGGAAATTAAACTCAGAAATTAATTACGAGGACGCAGTGACATGAAATCAATGTTAATTACTGTCGTGAATTATTTTTATCCAACCAATTGGGCTAATTAATGGCAATAAATGCCGACATTGCCAATCATTAATTACCGAAAAACGATAATCGAAGGACTGAATATTTCAGGATTCGCATGAGGAAAATAACGGGAGCAATAAAAAAAGGTGCTCTCTTTGATAATTAAATACAATTGATTTATTAAATAATACATCAAATACGAGACTGTTAATCAATTTCCGGTAATAAATCTGTAAACCGACTCGTCATTCATCTGTAACTTGATAATGTGTCGTCCCTTTTTGGTGACATTTAGAGAACTATAGTCGAAATAGAGTGACTCAGAGAATTCCAACTTTCCGCTTAATAAGAAAATACCAAATGGCAGATATTTTCCAGAACGACAGTAAAACTTCCATTAATAATGTCCAAGCTGTACTTGTGGCTTCGCACGTGCCATCGTTTCATTTCCTGTATCTGGTTTCTTCATTCTTCCCTTTTTTTTCCATAAAAAGACCCCACATCGAGATTAATTTTGGAAAAACCAATATTCTCGTAAACGTAAATAAATATGGACCAAATTTAATCATGAGGGAAAGTGAATTTCAACGGTATTGAATTTCAATTGGCACTGAATATAAATTGTCTATATAATTATATATACATATTACCCTCGATATTACCTGTTTTAAAAGTAATAAAACTGTTTATCTAAATATTAACTAGTACATTTTTGACAATCAAGAAATATTCAACGAAATTCTTTATAATATTCGAGTATTTTTAAACACTTCTAAATATGTTTTGAAAAATTCAAAAATATTCAAGATTCTAAAATATTCTGCAAGATTCCGAAATACTTCACAAGATTCGATGGTATTTTCTAATATTTTGAACTAGTTTACCTCGTATTTGACAAGATTCTTCAATATTCGTAATAATTCTAGATTATTTGATAAGTTCTGGAATATTTCAGAATATTCCTCAACATTACATGATATTCTGGAAAATTCCTAAATATTTCGCAAGATTCTGTAATATTCTGCAAGATTCTACAATATTCTGCAAGATTCTACAATATTCTGCAATATTCAGCAATAGTCAGCATAATTCTGCAATATTCAGCAAGATTCGTTAATATTCGTTAATATTCTGTAACATTTGAAAATATTCGACAAGATTCATAAAACAATTCACAAAAATATTTTACGAAACATGTGTTTAAAAGATGCAAAAATCAACATTTCCAAACCCTTTATTTAAAAAAAAAATGTGAAACATTTGTGAGACAGAAAGGCAAATAAACATAAAATAAATAAAAGTGAATAATTAAAAACATTTTAAGTTTCAAAAACAATTCTTGAGTGTTTGAGATACCAAAAGTAAATAGTTCTGAGTGCCTGAGGTGAAAAATTGTAAGAGTAAAGAAGAAACTGTTTCTGTGTGTAAAAGGCTATAAACGATTGCCGAGGGCAAGACGATAAGAATGCTCCATATAACTTTCTATAGTCCCTTAGAACCTTCATCATCGTCATTCTGACTCAGGGATCTGCGATTGCAAATTTTATTGCGTGATCTGTCGTAAAAACAAGTCACCCGAAGTGGTCGTAAAAGATACGATCCATCGTCATACGACTTACGCGTGCCCAAAACTTGAGCCCGAAATTTCAAACTAAAAGGTTTTACGGCAGCATTCAGCAACCCTTTCACACTCATGTTTTCTTATCTTGAACCTTTCTACTGCGATTCGTTTTTTTCACAAGATTGAATAATTACAAGTTCGCCGTTACACATTTCTTATCTTGAAAAAATTCCGAATCTCAAGTGCCATTTACGACCACCAAGAATCTCAGATCGTACTGCATTTTTATGAATATAAGCTTGCAAGATTCACATCATTTTTATGTTATAATCATAATATTTCATGTAATTTGCAATAAAGTAAATGTTAAGGGACAAAAAATTATTCTGAAATGTTGATAAAAGTTCTTAAAAGATTTGAAATTTTCTCAAAGATTTAAGGATATTTCACAACATTTCGAGGTAAGATATAGAATTATTAATAATAATAATCGAAAATCTTCAATATTCGAAAGCCGATTGTTAATAATTCGACAGGAGTAATATCTAATACAATATTCTCTACAATATTTTAAAAGGTTTCGCAATATCCAACAAAATTTTATGATATCCCGAGTAATTCCAAAATACTCAAAAGAATTCTATGGTATTTTGAAAGATCATAAAACATTCGACAAGGTTCTATAGTATTTTGTAATATTCTGAAATGCTTGACAAGATTTTCCAACATTCTGAATGATTCTGAAAGATTAAAAACAACTTCTGGAATATTTCAGAATATTCGGCCGCATACTGCAATATTCTAACTGCAATATTCTGGAATATTCTACAATGCTCTATAATCTTGTGGAAAATTTAAATATTTTACAAGATTCTTTGATATTCTGAAAGAACCTGAAATATTCTAAAAAGTATATTGTAAATAACTAATCAACAACATCTCTATTTATTGTTTCTTTGCATTAAAAAGATTAGAAAATAGAAAAAAAATAAATTATACTCACAAAAAATTAATGTCATTCTAGAATCCTTCTATACATAAAATAAAAATACAAAATAACAAAATACGACCCGTATAAAGTTGTTTTTGGTACAAATTTCATGTTTACATTTCCTACAATGGTCTGTTTTCAATTTTCTCTCTCTTGTGTAAGGGAATGTGACGTTTCCTGGGGTAAACTTTACGAGCTCCTTGGAGAGAATAGTTTCTCTGGCACACACATGGTTGCTGTGAACATATCGAGAGCATGTTCCAGAAAATCCTATATATTCTCTGGACTTCCTCAAGTCCCAGGGTGTCCCGTATCCAAGTCAGAAGGGAAGTGGGTTGTACAGGGAGTGTCGGAATCGCACCAGTAAATAATCCAGGGTAGAAAAGACATTTTTCTTATTTTCTAGTGTAGTCGAGTCGCGTGGGCGTCCAGGGGTGGGATTTTGCCAAAATCCATTCTATTAACTACCAAAACTAATATTATTCCAGATAGTCCACCATCTAAACACTTTTCTCACAAAACAGACCTCACCAGTCACTCCTCACCCTCAATCCTCAAAATGAAAATCTATTTACTTTCAAAATAAATGTGCTTACACTACAGTGTATTATTTTCAATTTTAGAGTTCCATGCTTTACGGTCGAAAAAAACTAGAATCTGTTTTTGATCAAGTACAAGAAATAAGTACTCGACTGACTGTGAGTACTGAACAAAGTTCTGAAAAAAGTACTAAATTAAGTATACTGCATAAAGTACTAGATTAAAAATTGGGATCTTTGCTAGACTGAGTATTGGAATTTGTACTAGATTAAAAATTGGGATCTTTGCTAGACTGAGTATTGGAATTTGTACTAGATTGAGTATTGGAATTTGTACTATATTGAGTATTGGAATATGTACTAAATTGAGTATTGGAATATATACTAGACTGGGTAGTGCAATCAGTGCTATTCTGAGTATGGGAATCATTACTATATTGAGGATGGGAATCAGTGCTAAACTAAATATTGGAAATAGTGCTAAATTGGGGATTGGAGTCATTACCAAACTATCGGAATTGGTACTTAATTATGTCCTGGAATCAGTAAGGGATTTAATATTAAAACTACTTAACCTAAAAATAGATCTGTATGAAATACTCAAGACTAGACTGTGTATTAAATTTAGCGCTAAACGGTGTATTGGAATCAGTGCTATACTAAGTATTAGCATCAGTGCTATACTAAGTATTAGCATCAGTGCTATACTAAGTATTAGCATCAGTGCTATACTAAGTATTAGCATCAGCGCTATACTAAATATTGGAATCGACACTAATCTGAGTACTGAAATCAGTACCAAAATGAAAATTGGAATCTGGTTTTGAATCAGTAGGACATTCAAAATAAATCTGTTTGATCTATGGCCAGATCAGTGCTAAACTGTGTATTGCAATCTGTACTAAACTGAGTATTGGAATCAGGGCTAAACAGAGTATTGCAATATGTGCTAAACTGAGTATTGGAATCAGGGTTAAACAGAGTATTGCAATCAGTACTAAAATGAGTATTGCAATCAGTGCTAAACTGAGTATTGCAATCAGTGCTAAACTGAGTATTGCAATCAGTGCTAAAATGAGTATTTGAATTAGTACAAGATTTAGTATTGAAATCAGTACAAGATTTAATATTAAAAATATTCAACTTAGAGTTTTTTCTGAACAGAATACGTAGTTCAGGACTGAGTATTGCAATAAGTGCTAAACTTAATATTGTCATAGGTACAAAACTGAATATCGGAATCAGTACCAGTCTGAGTATTGTCATCAATACTAGACTCTTTATTAAAATTACTAGATCTAGAACTGATTCCAGTTTTTAGTCCAGTATTTATAGATAGAAATGTTGATAATCTTTATAATTAAAAATCGATTACATTAAAATAAATAGTAAATACACAAATTGGTAAATAAAAAAATGGTAAATACGAAAATTGGTAAATACAAAAATGGTAAATATAATTAATATAAAGGTTAACCCTTAACTTGGTAAAATACCTTTAGGTAAAATACTAGGTAAATAATTTAGGTAAAATAATAATTAGATAAATTTTTATTCCCAAATGTTGGAGAAGAAAGGAGAATTTTTCACTACGTGAAAATATAGTTTTCCACGGGCTGTGTCATCGAGGTAGGAAGAATGCTTGAGTGATTTTTTCATCTAACGAAAAATTTCCTTAGAGGGCATAATGCTTGTTATTACGGATATCAAATGTCCTTTTGGTCTTGTATGGTAAGGCCACGAGACCCGGGAGGGAAAAAATCAAGTTGGCGTACAATGCAGAAGAGCCAGGCTTGCACAGTTCCGCCCACTTCCGGGCTTTGAATGCATCCTCAACTCTCTTAACTACCCTTAGGAGTGAATCCACGTGAAACGATGAGACATGTCCTTTCGACGCTGCGCTCTTTTCTTCTTCTTTCTCTTCAGTCACAGCAAAACGGGTGCTTCGAATTCATACACTAGAAATCCCTATCACACTTGATCAAAATTTTGACAGGGATGGGATCGTGTGTCTCTGAAAAACGCATTAAAAGCCTCATTCGAGAACCTTTTACGCATTTTTCCAAGAACTACAATTAAGTTTTCTCGTGTCATTTTAGTTTTTATCAATATGTTTGTGGAATCTTAAATTACTTTAATAGTAGCGTCCAATGTTTGTAATTAATCACTGGAGGCAGAATATTATGGCTCTTATCATTGTTTTTTTTAGATGAAATGTCACAGTTATTGACACAATTATATCAAAGTTATATTGATACAATTCCATAGTTAATGATACAATATCAAAGTTATTGATACAATATCAAAGTTATTGATACAATATCAAAGTTACTGATACAATATCAAAATTATTGATGCAATATCAAAGTTACTGGTACAATATCCAAGTTATTGCTACAATATTCAAGTTATTGCTACAATATCAAAGAATCAAACATTTAAATCATTTAATCGTTTATTTAAATTACACAAGCAGTTTCTTGTCTAGAAAAGTTTTAATTAAAATCAGCAAGATTAATGGTTACCTTGGGTCATAATAGAATATATTGTTATTGTGCAAATTTCCAAGGAAAGTCAATTTGTAACAGAATGGCAGGCTGGATTATATTATTATATAGGTTCGATGAATGAGAGCGGGTCTGTTCGCAAAAAGGGCTATCAGGCTTGATTATAAATGAAATTGCGGTAGGGCGATTTCGATGTGGAAGATTAGGCTGAGGTTTCTTATTTGAATTGCAATTCGAAGCTTTTTATTTTCTTTTCCTTCGTAGATATTAGTTGTATCTATAGCCAACCTCAAGGATTTACTCCAACAAGTGCACACTCATAACTCATTCCCGTTTCCTTTAACCCTTTCGCTTTCGGCCATACTCGACACACTTCCGTCTATTCCCAGCAAAATCTACTTTACTCCCTTCTCCACGGAAATCTGAGACTTGAAAATCCCATATTTCATCATTTCTTTAACGAAAATTTCCATAATTCTGCAACCACTACTGACATTTTTAAAACGAACTTCATACAGTTTTAAACCCCCCTTTAAACCGACACTTGAATTTTTATTTTAAATTTCCTTAACGAGAATTAATATTTTAATTTCCAGTTTGCATTTTGTGACAGATGTTTCGAGTTTCGTCAAATTTCTTTTTTATGATTTTTGTTGTTTTGAATAAAACATGTGGAGATCTTGAAACGTGTGATACAAGAAGATGTTGAGTCGTAAGGAAGCTGTAAATGCAGAATGGAGACATAAAGTGAAATATGTGTTTGAATTTAAGAATAATAGGGTTGTCGGGTAATAAAAGAATGACATTTGGTTATAGCGTAAGTACGTATATAAATGCAGATATTGTGACAAGGACATTGTTCGTCTGACAAAATACAGTTGGCTGTATTTGTCTGGTTGGCTTACATTTAATGCTCCACTAATACTGGACCAGATAATCTCCCGAACTCATTTTAAACCCGTTCCTTTACGCCTGAGCTCGTGAATGGCATCCCACTGGGCCACTCATTGCTAAAATCCAAAACCGAATTAAACAAAGATTCAGAGAAAAGATTTGCTTTCATTCGCCTAAAATCTTGAAAAATGCACCGTTATTTCTTTACACAAATAGAGAGCACTTTCAAATAGGGAGGCCCTTGAATTAAAGGATAATCGCTTAAATAAAGGCTTTGAAATTGAAAATTGTAAAAACGTTTCTACAAATTGTAGAAACGTATTCGATTTATATTTCCACTGTACAATTGGTCGTTTAATTCAATACTCGTTTCGAAAATCGTGAAAATTGGGATACAAAAGTAAACGAAAAATAACAGGAATAATTTTCTGAAAGCAAAAATGCATTAATCATTAACAAGCAAATTTATTAAACGAAAAAGAGATGGTTTTTTACATTTTTTAATTTTTTGAAATCGTTATCGTTTCACAAGAAGAGGAAGGAGAAGAAGAAGAAGAAGAAAGAAAAACTTATGAAAAAAAACTAAAAAAATTATTATAATTATTAAGTTATATAATTTCGAAACAAAATGATTTAAAAATAAGATGAAATAATGTGCACTGACTTTTAGCAATTTGTCTGGATTGTTTGTGAATTTAAATTCTGTGCACACAGTAAAAAGTGTTTTACAAAAAAGTATGAGATAAATTGAAATTGCTCATTAAACTGGAAGATAATGCCGTTTTTCAAACAGTACTTCCCCGTTATCGGAATAAATAGTGTATATAAAGGCCTATCCAAGAGGTCGCTTATCAGTTTGAAAACAAAATGTATCGAGCAATCATTCTCTTCATTGCTTTACTTTGCGTCAGTTTTGTCGCTGAAACTTTTGGTGCTTGTAGAAAAAGCGGAGAAAGATGCACAAACGATTTGCAATGTTGTAACAGTTTAACATGCTCACTTAGTAAGTTTGAATTTAATACAGTATTTTTAATTGTTATATTTACTTTATTCTTACTTTGTACTTTCTACTTTATTTTTTATTTATTCATTTCCTCCTATTTATTTCCTTTTATTTATTTCCTTTCATTTATTTCCTTTTATTTATTTCCTTTCATTTATTTCCTCTTATTTATTTCCTCTTATTTATTTCCTTTTGTTCATTTCCCCTTTTTTATTTTCTCTTATTTATTTCCTCTTTTTCATTTCCTCTTGTTCATTTCCCCTTATTTATTTTCTCTTATTTATTTCCTAGTCATGTTAAAATTAAATAATAATCAAAGTATAACGTTCCAATAATGATGAATAATATTTTCGTTATAAGAAGAATTCGAATGTCATATTTTCTTTCTATGCCATATTAGTTATTTCTCTGTTCAAATTAATTTTGCAAATGATATTTATCATTCATATTTTGTATTTTAGGTCCACTTGCCCCTGGCTGGGTTTGCCAACGTTAATAATCATTATCCCTGAATATCAAGAAATACTTCAGCCTTAAGTCATCCAATAAAAGGAATGTTTCCAGAAAATGATAAACCACATTTAGTATATTTTATGAACAAAGCCATTAAATTATTATGATACAAAAATTATGTCCCAAGTTTATGTACAGTCAAATCAAAGAAAAATTCGATTTTTATAAATCTGTGTTTTCATTATTAACCGATTTTCATTTTCATTCTATTTTATTTTTTCGTTATTATTATTTTTATTATTATTTATTATTATCATTATTTTATTTTTACTATTTTCTTTCGCTCATTGGTAATTATTTGCAATTATATAATAATAATTACCTGTTAATTTATTATACTAATTAGCATGAGTCACAAACAGCGAATTCTCCAGACAACAAAACTTTTCTTTTATTTTAATTATCTAATCATTTAATCATTCAATCAAATAATTCCATTTTTTAAACAGTTGATTAGTTTTCTAGTTATTCTTTCTAGAAATAGTTTTCTTGATTAGTTGCAGATTGAATGATGAACGTTATGCCAACACAGACGAAGCAATTTTTTCGGTGCTTAGGGTCGAAGACTCCCCGTAGCTCTTTGCAAATAAATTTTGCAGTCTCATAAATAATTAATAGTCTCGTTACAAGAGCAAGTGTAAATCACTGACTGGTATTTTGTCGAGTGAGAACAACCTATTTTTTAATTTCATCTTCCCCCACAGCATCCATAAAAAGCAGATAAAAGTATAACAATTTCCATTCAAAAAAAATCACATCTTCAGTTCTTTTTATTTTTTTGTCATTTATTAAATTTTCATTTCTCTCCTTTTTTGTCATTTATTACATTTTCATTTCTCTCCATTTTTGTCATTTATTACATTTTCATTTCTTTCCATTTTTTGTCATTTATTAAATCTTCACTTCTTTCCATTCTCGTCGTTTATTTTCTGCTTACTCGTATAGTACAATACCCTGAATCGCAATAACACTTTACAACCATTCTTACAACCACAATTATAACCACAATTATAACCTCAATAAATGCCAGGAGCAATTTAATTAGATGAAATGCTATTACAAAGGGGATTTACAAGACTAAGATATAGCAGGGTATTTGTGGAATGACACGCCAATCATCTTGGGCAGATGTTAAAGTCAATTGTTAGCATTCCTTAGTGTACAACATAGCGATGATTTGCTGTTGATGGTACGCGCTTTGAATCATTTGGTCGAATCAAAATTCTCGCACGAATGCCAGTTTTCGTCACGTGTCCCGAGAGGGTTGACCTCGTTGTATAATGCATAAATCACAACTTCAACTTGCGTCACCCATCGCGATACTACGTCTTCTCAGAAATCCTGATAGGCACTCATGACTAACGTACATTGCAGTAAAACTCTCGCGAGTTCACTGCATGAATAATGAACATCGACCAGGTTTTTCCTCCCATCGTCTTCCGCCGATAAACACAAGTATCAGATGCCACAGACTCATTAAAACCGCTTCCCAAGACTACAGGAATCCATGAAATATACTGGAAATCATTCTTCAAAGGACTAACAATCACAATCGACATTCGATTCTTTTTCCCCCTCGTTGCCTCTTTTTGTAAAATCAGCAGGTGAAACTCTTCGTGGACTTTTTTTCTTTCCTTCTACGATATATTTTTAAGCACTCTGATATTTTCATAGCCTTTGGCTAGAAGATTCTTCAATATCTTTGAAGTACAAAACAGTATTTTCGATCATTTAGAAACATTTTTGGTAGTCTAGAAACATTTTCGATCATCTAGAAACATTTTCGGTAATCTAGAATCATTTTCGATCATCTAGAAACATTTTCGGTAGTATAGGAACATTTCCGGTAATCTAGAAACATTTTCGATAATCCAGAAACATATTTTCAAAATCTGTAGCGTAATAATTTACTTTTTACAATCTTTGGACTGAAAATGTAAATTTTCGATAGTCTTTTGATGTAGCCTTTTTGATACTCTTTTTACAAAAATTCTCTCGTGGGGTATCTTGCGCCTGAAACAAGCAAACCGGTCGTCCTCTGACGCATCCTTACGAGCACGAAAGGACCCTTGAAGGACCTATGACTCGGAATTCTCATCCAATAAACAGTTTTTACAAAGAAACTCCAGAAATAACACAAATTGCGCAATAATTGAAACAAGTTCTATTTGTAAGTAGTACAAGCCTTGATCATGTCAGACATTCTTTTTTTTTATAGAAACTATCACGCTGAAGTTTCACATAAAGTACTTCATATCTATTAATAAAATTGGAAGTTTCTTGATCTTTTGACATTCAAAGGGCGTAAAGACTTATCCATTTGTAATGATTAATTGTTTATTTTTGACAAAGCCTTATCATTCGAATCAAAATAAACCAAACAATTATTTGTTGATAATTATTTAAATAATTATCAAAATTATTTAAATAATTATCAAAATTATTTAAATTTAATTATTCAGACATTCAGATAATTTAATTATTTAAATAATTATCAACATTATTTAAATAATCAATTTTCTTTACTTAATTTAGAGTTCTACAAAATTACTTATCATTTTCTGTAATAATTATTAATTAAATATAATTGTTTCTGAAAACCTTTAAGATCGAATTCAAGTATAATCCATCAAATAATAAAATTGGTTAATTTAAGTATGCTGAAATTGTTTCAATTTATATATTATTCATTCTCTCGAGGTTTCGAGAACGTGTCCTCCAAATTCCTATCCTCCTTTTATTCAAAGTGCATATTCAGTCCGCCTCAGACAATTTAGCATTGAAAAGGCCGCCTCGGCGCAAGCAATAAAAACTTAAAATTGCCCTACGTACAAATGATGTGCTGTTGGATGCAGCAGAAGCACAGCAAGTATTTTTGCGGCGCGTTTAAGGTACAGATTTTAGCTGCGGAACATCATCTGAATAAAAGAAGAGCGTGGCGACATAAATATTTAAATAAACATATCAATGCAAAAAACTAACTTCTTGCAGTTAATCGACTTAATATGTGTTTTTCCAGTATACAATCCCTTCAACGAAAACGATTGCAAAAACCAGTCAGTGGCCTACACGGAATTCCGAATATTAATCACTTTTATTAAAAGGATCAAATTTTCCATTGCAAATGCAACAAAGAAGTGTTTTATGTTTTTACAATTTTCTTTGCGCGCACAGATTGAAAGACAATCATCATACGATTTGTTGAATACTCTTGTTGTTTTATTACTTGTTGAATAAATTGTAGAATTATTTGTACGTAAGTGCTTATTACTAATTGATAGAAAATAGACATAGAACCTACTGTTGTTAAAAATGTTATATTTATTTTTTTCTTTCTGGGGAGCGTTTGGATGTTTTGGGTCGTGATGAATGGGAGTGTCGATTCACATAGGTTATGTCATTATCGACGTAATGTGTCATTTAATCACAATATTTTAACATAATTATATCGGAACTCACATTGAGCATTCCATACTTGAAAAGGAGCGACGAACCGGTTTCAATGATCGAGTTAATTATCTGCGCGTTAATATAAATCGTTTGGTAACGACGAAGACATCGAGATTATCGGGTTTCAATTTAACATACGGTAATCAACTAGAATCTCATACATCACCCGAGTGATATATGACAGCTAAGGAACCATTAAAATAGCGACATTTAATAAGCACTGTCATCATTTACAGTCTGACGTCTGCCCTTTTGTTCAATCTTCTTCAATCAGGAGGAACATAAAGCCATTATCGATTCGGAAGCTCCCAAAGCATTTGAAGTGATTGCAATCCTAAAGAATCGAATTCAAAACCAATGATTTGGAAGAATTGAAAATTTAGAAGTGATTCAAATTTGACAACGGTACAATTAGAATGCGATGAAATTTGGAAGAGACAAAATTCGAAGCGATACGATTTGAAAGCAATTCAATTCTGAAGCGATTCAATTCTGAATCGAAATTTGGAAACGATACATTCTGAATGTGATGAAATTCGGAAGAGACAAAATTCGAGGCGATACAATTTGAAAACAATTCAGTTCTGTAGCGATTCAATTCTGAAGCAACAACATTTGGAAACGATACAATTTAAAATCGATTAAATTCTGAATAAATGAACTTCGAAAGTGATACAATTCGGAAGCAATTCAATTCGGAAGCTATTCAATTCGAAATCTATTCAATTCGGAAGCAATTAAATTCTGAAGCGATTCAATTCTGAAGCGACAACGTTTGGAAACGATACAATTTTGAAGCTATAAAATTCGGACGCTATTCAATTCGGAAGCAATTCAATTCTGAAGCGATTGAATTCTGAATAAATAAAGTTCGGAACTGATACAATTTGGAGTCAATACAATTCGGAAGCTATTCAAATCGGAAGCAATTTATTTCTGAAGCGATTCAATTCTGAAACGATAAAATTTGAAATCGATACAGTTTGAAAGTGATTCAATTCGGAAGCAATACAATTCGGAAGCGACTCAATTCTGAAGCGACAAAATACGTAAGCTTTACAATTTAAAAGCTATAAAATTAGGAACCGATTCAATTTGGTAGCAATTTATTTCCGAAGCGATTCAATTCTGAAGCGAAAAAATTTGAAAACGATACAGTTTAAAAACGATTCAATTCGGAATAGATAAAGTTTGGAAGTGATACAATTCGGAAGCGATACAATTTGAAAGCAATTCAATTCTGAAGCGAATTAATTTTGAAACGATTCAATTCTGAAGCTCTTCAATTTCGTAGCGACAAATTTTGGAAACAATTGAATTTGAAAGCGATAAAATTCTGAAGAGAAATAATTTGAAAGCGACAAAATTCTGAAGAGAAGTAATTAGAAAGCGATAAAATTCTGAAGCGATAGCATTGAAAAGAAACAAAATTCGAAATTCAAATGGAGTTGCATTAAAGACAAAGACGATTTGAAGAAACTTTGGATGCATTCAACAGGAAGAAAACAAAAGATAAACCATCTAAAGAAAAAGCAAACCAAATCAAATAGTCGATCTAAATACCATATTCACATCGACAAAAAAAGTTTCCCAGACATCTTTGAGTTTGACTAATTTAAAATTTTGAGAACTCTATACAATTCTAGGTATCGATCTTTATCCACTGGACGAAATGACTTCTCATTTTTCAGATTTATCCGGTTGACTGAAAAGACATTTTTTAGAAGCGAGATAGCTGAAATCCTGCTCCTTTTTCTTGCGCGATAATCTAGAATCAAGAATGAAGTGAAAGAGTGTAGAAAATAGAGGAATGAATGTTATCTCATGGAAGACATACATCTTGACGTACGTCGACTTAGTTTAGAATCTTAACGGTTTCCCTTAACCTTTGAACCTCATTCTGAGGTTGTAGGGTGAGAAAGCGAAGCTCTTAGAAAATCGTTCGACGCGAATGATTTAGCGACTGGAAGGATTAGCTATGAAATTCACAAGAGGTGGAGGAAGTTGCTTCTATGCGATGGGATACTAGACTTGCAAAACGAAACGGGTATTGGCACTCGTTCAAAGAGAACGCGAGGTTTCCGGCTCGTCGAATCGAAGAAACTTAATGTAACGTGAATCTGGATGTTCCATTCTAAAACACATTTCTATAATAAATCGCTTGTCCTAAATCCTTTATAAATCTAGAATACTAAAATCAAAAACCGTTTCGCTATTCGTTATTTCATTTTTAATATACTTTAAAGTTTAAATTAAAGCATTCAAGATTTAATTCAAAAGTTGTGCAAATTGATTAGCGTTGCACATATCAAAAATAAACCTTGCACGAATTAAAATTGATCGTTAAAGGTATCAAAATTAATAATTGCATTGAATAAAAACTAAACGTTGATTTTAAAAAACTAAACGTTGATTTTAAGAAACTAAACGTTGATTTTAGAAAACTAAACGTTGATTTTAGAAAACTAAACGTTGATTTTAAAAAACTAAACGTTAATTACGTTGATTTTAAAAAACTAAACGTTAATTTTAAAAAACTAAACGTTGATTTTAAAAAACTAAACGTTAATTTTAAAAAACTAAACGTTGATTAAACAATTATCGAATCAATCAATCAATCAAAAATGATCAATTCGGCGAAGTTGTTTCGATTTAAAGGGACATGATTTCTTCAATCGATTGCAGATTTAAATCTGGAACTAAGCCAAAAAAGGTTGCTTTCACTGGGTCAGTAATTTTCAGCAAGTGGTCAATAATTATGGGAACATGAGCAGTAATTTGGTCGTACTAAAAGGAATGAATTAATGCGCATTGCAACACTTTTCGTGATACGCGTTCCCATCTGTATTTTGATTGCAAGGAATAACGATCCTGATGCAGGTATTAAGTCCCTGAAAGAGGGGACAGGGTCACGCAGATGTACAGGTGAAAGAGGCACGCGCAAAGAGATCTATTGCGCATGCGCCTCAAACTTTCTCGTCCACACGATTCCTCCACATGTGCAAAAGGAGAAATTGCAGACGTTGCGCTGAAAGTGATTTCATTTGATTTACTTTTAATTTCTTTCATAAATTTACATTTTAATTGCATTTAAATTTAAACCAAATCTCACCTTCCTCGCTGTTATTGCGCTATTCTCGACTTTATTACAACGGATTAAAACAACAAATTGTACGGACAGTAATATTGTAATATTTATGATAATAAGGGTATACTTCTGTAATAATTGTAATTCTGTACGAAAGGGTTTCTGTCCGCTCATACTTGTAAATAAATAAATAAGTAAATGAAGATGGTAATAATAATAATAATAATAATAATAATAATAATAATAATAATAATAATAATAATAATAATAATACTAATAATAATAATAATAATAATACTAATAATAATAATAATAATAATAACATTAATTATTATTGAAATTTTTACCTCTTCGAACTTGTAGACTTCAGCGGTCAGAAAATTAGAATTTTTAAAAATGATATCCGAAATGTATCAGAAATTTGAAAAATGATATCCGAAATGTATCAGAAATTTGAAAAATAATATACGAGATGTATTAGACTTTTTAGAAATGATATCCGAGATGTATTAAAAATTATATGTAGTAGATATTATATACATATTAGAAGTGTATTTAGAAGTCGGCTACATGTAAGCTATATAAAAACCACAATATATGAGTTTCATTAAAAAGAATTGCAAATCCCACAAGAGTAATGAACAGATGTCCATCGATTGCGATAGATATCCGGCTGGAGGATTTACCCACGCATGGGGAGAGCAAATATGTATCAACGCCCCCTGAGGACTGGCAGAGTCCTTTAAGTCTGGCATGCAAGAGAAAGGATGCATCGGGACAGTGCGGAGAATTGAGTGAGAGAGAGAGAGGGACTCACAAAAGAGGGGGAGAGGCAGGTGTTTCCAGCGAGATCGTTCTCTCGCGTTTATGCGCGCACGTGCTTTATTGCTTGGTCTCCTGAGCACATCTCAGTGACTCTGGTGCTCGTCAATCAGCCAAAGGACCGCTCTCCTTTCTCCCTCTCTCCCTTTGTCCCACTCTCACTCCCATTCCCCCTTGGGGGAAACAAGTACAGAATTACGACAAACGTATAATCATTACAAATTACAAATTATTGCCGGCCAGGGACGTAAATTACTTTTTGAATCTCACACTCTTGGTATCTCTGATTTTAACACTAATTCTTATCAGCTTTTGGGTAAGGACTGAAGGTCAGTAAAAAGTACCTACATATACAAAATGAGGCAGAATGAATAAATGAATTTTTACTAACAAATGAATTTATACTAACAAATTAATTTATACTAATAAATGAACTTAAACTAATAATTTATACTAATAATTTATTAGTAATAAACGAATTTATAGGGCTGCACACGAGACGAGACTTTACATGCAAAAGTCTTGTCTCGTCTCGTCTCGGCAATGGTAAAGTCTCGTCTCGTGTGCAGCCCTACGAATTTATACTAATAAACAAAATGAAACAGAAGATAAATAAAATGAAGCTAAATACTACTAAATAAATAAGAAACTAATAAATGGATTTATACTAATAAACAAAATGAAACAGAAGATAAATAAAATGAAGCTAGATACTACTAAATAAATAAGAAACTAATAAATGGATTTATACTAATAAACAAAATGAAACAAGATAAATAAAATGAAGCTAAAAATAAATAAAAATAAACATATTGCGGTTTATTCATGGAAAATTTTTGCAAATTGCTCAATGTCTCGGGAGATCGAAGAGTCGTATATCAGAGATCATATATCACATGGTGCATATAACTCAAAATAATTGTAATCATAAGTTTTCAATGCATGAGAGGTCACGAACTCATGAAGAAGCAGGTGCCCAAAACTACACACTCTCTTTCTCTTGGGCTACACCGATTCTGCATTCAGTCATGTGCACATGAGCCGTTACGTAAATCTCTGGTCCTTCGTCTTTTTGCTTTAAATTTTCCTTTCTCTCTTTCCTCGCCTTTCTTCCGAATAGTAGTCTTGTGCCTTTTTCTGTCTCGACAATAACAAACACATCATCACGCAAAAGCTCGCGCACCTAAAAATCCTTTAAAGAGGAACAAGATTCGGGAGCTGCAAAAAACAAAACCAAATACTTGACCAAAGTATATTCATTTTTGTATAAAAAAACCAAAACAAACTAAGCGTTTACCTGAACTGTGCGCTTTTTGGAACAAAAACAGTCGTTAATTTTGAGATGCATTCTACAGGACTGTAAATGAAAGACCCAAGATTATGGTTTTCGGATGTAAAAATTGCAGGTTGTGTTTCTTTTCCTGAAGGCGTCTTAAGAATCCGCAGTTTCGATAAAGACGAGATTTTATTCGTATTATCAAGAGGACTTTCTTTTTGTCGAAAAGGCAACTTCCAAACAAATACAAAATACTAAAGAAAAAGCTCCTGACAAAGATAAAAGACGAAAATTGGAGTCATTAATCAAGGAGCATGATTGAATGATAGCAATTGATAAATGCAGGTCCTCGTATCGTGGTGACCTTCTTTGAAGGTCCCTTCTTTGAAGGGATTTTTCTTGCGTCAAGATCGGATCCTGCGATTGAGGAAGAATTGACCGTTTCCCAATTCTGCGAACTTTACCGTTTGCCGATAACGGTCCTTGACTGGAAATTGGGTCTTGGATGATGGATGTCCACGAGACAGGCATGAATTCATTGAAAATCGGTAGTGACTGCAAAGTCCAATCGTGCAAGCAGTCTGTCCACATTAAGCGGCAGCCTCACGGTAGTAATAATGACTGTCGTATATACGAGAAAGTATAACCAGCTGCAGATCGAGCGCATCGTTGACTTTGATTCACGATTACCCTGCACTGAAAAGCCTTTACTGCCTTCCTCACTGCATGTTCGTGTCTCTGGTCGTTAAAGTAATTTTAATTTATCCGCCTCGCTGAGCTTAGCGTTCAAACTCTGCGAATGACATTTGCTAGCGAGGCTGTAAACAGGGACATAATTATTTCTGAGGCGTTACAACTTTCCTGCCAACGCTCCTATCGAAAATCAATACCCTCTGCGTCGATTCCACAAGAAAGGCAAGTTATATTTATGCTTTTGGGTGCATTTTTCAGGGAAGGGAACATTAGCCAACAAGAGGAAGAAAAATAAAAAAACAAAAAATAAAGAAATAAATGAATAAAGACATAAAAAAAGAAATAAAAAAAGCGGAAAATAAGTCAAACGTAATAAGCAAAACGTAATAGGTAGATCAAGATTTTAAGTAGAACAAGTCAACAAAATGAGACAAAAACTGACAAGAAAAGCAGGAAAAGAACAGAAATAGTGTCTACGAATAGCAAGTTAAAATGCAGGATAAACGGCGATTCATGATTAATGGAAAAATCACTGGATCGTGAATTTTACTTTGCAATGTGTTGGCATTGTAAAATGATTGATAGGGTAGACAATTATATTTTGAAAGTTCCATTCCGAGTAAATTACAACTATTAGAGTTGATGAATGTGAAGTATATTTATTAAATCATAAACTTCAACATCATTAGGAGCAAGTGAAAAAGAGTGATTCTAGTAAAGTAGAATAAGATGGATCTTAAAGCGTGTGTACATTAAGAGGTCGTGCTCTGGCAGGTGGTGTTTGTACGATGCTTCATGGCAGTCTAGGTGCATCCTATTACTATAACTATTCACTCACACTTTGCAACTGCTCACCATACACCAGACAGTTAATTGTCGCACAGACATTGATTTAAAACCATCTCGTTTAACGACTAGGAGCGTAAATGAAGGGTGGAATCCACAAGAATGAATCAACTGTCTGTGTTGAGATCGATGTCGAATCTCAGACAGTCTGACTTACGCAATTGATTACATGCGTACAACCTCCGAAGAATGCCAACGCTCCAACATCTCTAATTGTATTTTATTCTTCATTTATCCTTCCACAGCTTATCATGTCAATTAATGCTCATCTCAATGAGTTGGCGACAGTTTAAAATCAGCCTTATCATTCCTCATCATTTCATCATTTCATCTTGAACTGAAATTCAATTATTAATCAGATTAATTTGAATCCTCTAGAACATAAAGGTGGCGATCAGAAAGATCCCGAAACGATGTAAACTGATTTAAAGTCTAGAAATGCAAAAATAAGAAATAAAAAAAAATGTAAAAAAATGTAAAAAAATGTAAAAATAAGAGTAAAAAATAAAATAAAAGTAAAATATATAATATCAAGCGTAAGTGAATATTACTTTACAGTTTCTAGTGATTTTTATTAGTGAAACGAAACTGATAAATCAGATGAAAAGGAAACAAAAAGTGGAAAGATAAATAAATGGACAAAATCCAGGCGAATTGATCACCAGTCGGTGAGTAAAGCCATTCGGGGAGAAGGAGATTTGTTGGAGGCAATAAATTAAAAATTATCCATTACGCTACCGAGTTTCAGCAGATCGTACAAAGGTGATATATGTAATTCGGAGGAAGAAACTGCAGTGAGGAGATGAGGTCTGATTGTATTCCTCACATTTTGCATGCCATTACAACTACCGTTGAGCAGCAGCTGTTCCCATGTGTGTGCTTCAATCCCAGACTGTACGTACTCTTTGGATGATGAACAGATAGAGAAGATATTTAACAAGATTTATGTGCTCCTTGGTAAGACCTCAAGGGCATTCGCGGTGTCATTCTCCCACCCGGGTGGAAGGAGGAAGCCGCACAAGAACAAAGCTATCGAATCTGGTTCTTCTTTCGATCATCCGGGATTGATGGTCTTGCATTCTTTCTCCAACTCGCTCTTCTTCTTCCCTATCGCATCGTCTCGATTGACAAATGGTCGCGGAAGAAACTTCAAGAGCCTTTTCGATGGCCCCTATAATGATGCTGATATTAATTTTATGGAGCTTCATCTTGCATAGCTTAAGGGTCGAGTCTCGGAGTCTAGGACAATTTTTTTGCTCTCTACTTTTCAAAATTTATGAGAGTTTTTATTACGTATATACTTACGAGAGTGGAACACTTGTTTCAATACATTGTCAATTTAGAATTGTGCATGTGGGAAGCGAAATTCTGAAAGTAGTTTTGAAATGTAGAATTTGAAGAAGAGGATTAAACCGAATCTTTTGAAATATTCAATAATTAATAAACGTATTTATTTAAAAAACAAAAAACGATTTTCCTGGACAAGGAACAAACCCCCTGACCAGATCAATACATAAGTTGTTACATTATTATCGCAACTAATTATATTAAATCGGTACTACAGGGTACCTAAGTCTTTATAAAATTAATACATAAAATTTGTTATAAATTTTATATGCTTCTACGCCCGGGACACAATAGCAAGCCAAGAATTTAGTCAGAAAATATATTATCGATGATTTAAGTAAATAAAACGTTCTTAGCTATATTGTTTTATGCCCGAAACGTGTTCCACGTATATGTCTCGCGAACATCTAATAGTATCAGAGACCATAAGCCTCTTCATCATCCTCTTCATTAATATCACATTCTATTCACAACCATGTTGTTTTTGAAATTTTTCGTTACCATTTCAATCCATTTTGATTTTGATTCTCACTGTGATGATATTATTTTTTCGTTACCATTTCAATCCATTTTGATTTTGATTCTCACTGTGATGATATTATTTTTTCGTTACCATTTCAATCCATTTTTATTTTGATTCTCACTGTGATGATATTATTTTTTCGTTACTATTTCAATCCATTTTGATTTTGATTCTCACTGTGATATCATTTAGAAATGCAACTTTTGGAATTAAAACCTAGAATATAAGAATTTAGGATTCATGTAGAATTCAAAATTTAGAATGATCGAAATGTTTCAAGATTCAGGACCAATAAATAAAAGCTCGGGCAACCAAGTGTCGACGCGTAAAAGTGCTGCATTCTCAGCAAAAGTCGTAAAGTTCGACGGGATCATTCGCCGGCGGCGTGGCTGCACCTATGAAACACGGCGTGTCGGTATATGGCTGAGCATCGGCACGACACGGTTGCAATTGCTCAAGGATCTGCGTGCTTTTTCGCTCTGTCTCTCTCTCTTTTTCTCTGTCATTCTCTCTTTTTCTCTGTCTCTCTCTATCTTTCTCCCTCTTTCGCCAGACTTCTCTCCCTCTTTCGTCAGCCTTCTCACTCTCTTTATTTCTCTCTCACTCTTTTTATTTCTCTCTCTTTCTCTTTATTTCTCTCTCTTTCTCTTTATTTCTCTCTCTCTCTTTTTTTACTCACTCTTTTCATTCCATCTCTCCTCCACCTCTTTTCTCTTCCTCTTTCTCTTCCTCAATTTATATCTCTCCATCTCTTTTTCTTAGTCTTTTTTGTACACATCTACCTTTATCTTCTCAGTCTTTCTTCATCTTCCTCTCGGACTCTCTTTATCCTCCTCTCTTTTTTGCGTTCCTCATCCCATCACCCCATGGATTCAGCTAGTATAGTCTCTGCTCCTTATTCTTTTAATTCTCTTTTTTCTTCTTCTCTTGTTTCTCCTCCTCTTCACGGAAGAATCACGGCACGAGCATGCGCGCGAGCCACGCTTGCGAAGCGCATTGGCACGAGCGTCCAACCGAGTCTGCGCAGATCGACTTCCCTTCCCAATTAACCTCCTCTACAAAAAAAAAATATAATCATTTTAAAACAACACATGTTTGCTTTGGTGCAGACAAAATCACAATTTTTACACAATCAGAAGGGATTATTCTTTCGAAATGTCAATATCGCATTTTGTAAGAAGCGAGGTGTCAGAACATTATTATAATAATTATTAACATCTTTTGTTACAAAAATCTTCATCGTTTATGAGAATCTTATTTTACGAAAACCTTCAGCGTTTATGAGAATCTTTTATTACGGAAATCTTCAGCGTTTATGAGAATCTTATTTTACGAAAACCTTCAGCGTTTATGAGAATCTCATATTACGAAAATTTTCAGCGTGTATGAGAATCTTTTGTTAAAAAAATCTTCAGCGTTTATTAAGACCAGTTTTGAAAATCTTGAATGTGTTGTATATAATAGCGATATCTGCAAAAAGTGGAGTATCCGGTGCTTTGCAGACCACCGAGGAGAACCGAAAATGGTTCCGACGGTTGCAGGATATTATCGTCACCCTCTCAAAGCCAATCTTGACGGTCCTCGGCGTAAAATAGCTAATGCTTGGAAGATGCTGTTCTATCTGCAGGTGCCATCTCCAACCTGACACCTTGGGTGGTGCTTCATTTAGTCAAGATATCACGACTTGATCTAGGATTCTCCTGAGACTCGATGTTTTGTCTCCTACGTGTCATGCCCCGGATCTAATGCAAATTTGGAGTCGATGTTCTCACAAAAATGCTAAACAAAGATTCTTATCCTCACCTACTCCATAAAAGTTAATGAACAGTTAAGAGAAAGGTTCCAGTTTCTTTTGACAAAACAAACTCTCTATTAGTCCACCTTTTATCAACCTGACAAGTCTGCCTCAAACTTTGACAAACGAGCAGACACCAATTTCGAAAATTCAAAACTAGTGGACAAAAAGAGTGAAAGAAATAATGTAGCAGTAAACAGACTAGCGACTACGAAAAAACAAAACGATAAATGAAACAAAAATAAACGAACAATACAAAAAATAATGAATGAAA
Source organism: Ganaspis sp. Gsp50 (assembly GCA_011057455.1). Classification (NCBI taxonomy): domain Eukaryota; kingdom Metazoa; phylum Arthropoda; class Insecta; order Hymenoptera; family Figitidae; genus Ganaspis; species Ganaspis sp. Gsp50. The sequence goes on from WNHD01000487.1 coordinate 28,291, forward strand.
TTATTAACGAAAAAATAACAAACGGAAAGAAATATTGAACAAAAAGCAAACGGAAAGAAACAGTGAATAAAAAGCAAACGGAAAGAAACAGTGAATAAAAAGCAAACGGAAAGAAACAATGAACAAAAAACAAACGGAAAGAAAGAATTAACAAAAAGAACGGAAAAATTGAAAAAGTGAAGAATACGTAACTAAAAGCGTTGAGAATGAAATTCGACCCGGGTATGTCAGAGCAGAGGTTGATTCGGATTAGTAATTTTTACGGACTATGACTCTAGCGAATTGTTAATCCTCTGGAATCGGTGTTTTTTACTTTCTGGAACTGAGATTTTCTTGGCAATTTTTTTTCCCTTGACTCTGACTTTGTTTTACTCCTTTCAAAGAAGAGAGCAGTGGGCCCATGTATTCGACGAACGGCCGGTATTTAAGTCTTTGTAATCTGGTGAAGTTTTGCGGGGGAGCCAAGACACGGTGAGTCATGGCAGGTGCTTCGCTTTGAAAAAAGAAAGAAATATAGAGTTCTCGGCAAGAGCTGAACTAAGTGACCCTTGCCATTTTATTTCTTTTTCTTGTTTTCCCAGTCTTTTGAACAGAATCAATTTCTCCAGCCTCGTCCTTTTGATCAAACTTTTTCCCAATCGATCGACAAAGTATGTCACATTGCATCGGGAAATTGCACACAAAATATAACAAAATTATATAATTTGAGTACAACAATTACAAAATTGTAATAATAACAAAAAATCTCAAGATCTTCAAACAATTGATTCATCGAACGTCAAACATCAAACATCAAACATCAAACATCAAACATCAAACATCAACAACAACATCAACATCAAACATCAAACATCAAAAATCAAACATCAAACAACAAACAACAAACAACAATTATGCAGCTAATAAAAAAGCTGATCAATTTCTAGAAAGATTCATTTACCTTGCTTTCTCATATTCTATTTATGTAATTGTGAAAAACTAATTCCATGAGAAAGACGAATTACATCAATCAAATAATTTATTATGTGATTACCAAACACATTTACGTTTTTAATATCTTTCGAAAAGTAATTGCCTTTTGCAAATTAAAAGAGAAAAACGTGTCCGCACATTCAATATTGACACTTTTCTAGAAGCAAAGCGGATTACATAACACTGCTCTCTTTCAGAGTATGTAAATGTAGAGATTTACGTATACAGTGATAGACTTTGAACGGGTCTCGTCTCTTGGTAATACATATAACAGCAAACTCTCGAAGCTTCTCTAGTTTACGCCTAGTATAAACAGCATGCGGTGTACCATCGCAATTTACTTCCATTCAAATCGGGGACACTTGCCGGCTGCAGGGACGTTTCCAAGCTGCCGTGAAGAAACAATTTACAAGAAAATGCTTTGTACCGAATTGACTGACATTTCAAGTCAAGGTACTAAAGTACGTGGTTAGGACATTTCCCGAAAAAAGGACAATATAAAGGCAATCCAATGTTGGACCAACTTTGGCACAACTGCGGGAGTCTAATTTTCATGGTGGGAAGGTGGTTTCGGTACGTCTTCCTCCAGGAAATCGTCTTGGTTTGTCAAATTTTCGCCTGACAACGGTCTCCAAAAAAATGGGGTGCTCAAAAGGATTAGAAGAATAGGCGACATTTTTCTGGAACTGACGGTTATTGTCAAATGAAGAACTGAAGCTGACTTCTGTGTCAATTGAATGATGATTCGGAGATGAAACAATATAGAGTCTAATATCTAAAAAAGGAATTTTTAATAATAGAAAATAATACGAAATAATACAAAATAATACAAAATAATGCAAAATAATACAAAATAATACGAAATGATACGAATAATAAAAATGTAATAACACGGAGATATTATAGGAAGATATAAACTGTGAAGAAAAGGTTTGATATTAGAGGAATTAAAGGGAGGAATAGATAGTGATGGGGAATTAAAGGATACGAAATGTAAAGAAATTTATTTATATGCGGAATAGACACGAAATAATAATAAAAGTTTTGTGTTTGCAAATTATCCGACAAGATGATTGCGTTTTAAAAATCGGACTCGGAAGACCTCCCGGGGTATTTTGACAATTGGGTTGAAATTGTTTTCATCTACGAGACGGGAGATACGACGGCTGCAGTGAATTTGTGTTTTGTATGGAAATAGAATCTACTGTAATTGTACGGATTCCTGAAAGCCGTCGTAACGAGGCTCGCATTATGCACTCGTTATTTCGACTTGAATGTCCGCGTGCTGGATGTCCCGTCCTTTAATGAAGAACGCCCTCGGCGCAGTCATCTCTTGCTCTTCATCAGTCCAAGGATTCCTTGAAGGATCTTGATGATGCAACCCGCATTGCCATCCACCGCCCTCGGCATTTGCCCACTTTGTTTTCTTTGCAATCTTAAATGATGGGAGAAATGTCAATCAGTCTAGCTCACCATCTCCTTTACCTCAAATATCTTTATTCCCTCATTCACTTGTCAGTCCAAACTAAACAACATTCATCTTTGCAGCCAGTATTTTTAATATTCCAGTATTTGCTTGTAGATTCCATTGATATTCAGTAAATTAGACTATTCGATGGAATACATTGTTCAGTAAGTTCATTCAATAGAATAATATTCAATAAATTATATTGGTCAGTAAATTGTTGTATTGACAATTGGTATTTATTTCTCCATGGGTTGTTTTTCATCATTTTTTGATGAATCTTATCTTAATAATAATTAAGATAATTTTTCGATTATCTTCCCATGGATTATATTATTTTTTGGTAATAGTAGAAATTATTTCTTCCATTGTTGCAATGTGTAGATCAATTTATTCGATTTTGGAAGATAAGGGATTAAAACATGAAAAACAATTTTCAATTTTTTAAAAAAGATGACAAAAAATTGTTTTTCATTGTTCAATCCTTTATCTTCCAAAATCGGATAAATTGATCTAGACATATGTGACGCTCCACGAGAGAAGGGACCTTATTCGCTCTTGACTTAAGGTCCCTTCTCTCGTGGAGCGTCACATATATTATTTTTGGATAGATTATATTATTTTTTATTTCAATCGAATTATGAATTTATCAAGCCACAGGCTTCAAGATGGGTATTAATATTATTTTTTGATAGATTATATTATTTTTTGATAGAGTACATTGTTTATTATCAAATTACCAAAAGGAACAAATAATTGAAGACAACTTTCATTTCACAAGAGGGGCACCGCACAAGAGACATGCCATTTTACAAATGTTATTATAAATCGATAAATTCAATTTAATAGCACATGTAGCTTTTTGTATCGGAAGTAGTCAAGCCTCCGGGAGGAACAAGCAGTTATGAATCATATTTTCCTCTCGTCATACAAGCTGCTTTGCCAACTGACGTAAAGTATATATCATTCTTGATAAGCTCCTGGAAGATGTACTCTACCTGAAAAGTACACACATTTTCTGACGGAACCTCTGTTCCTGAAAGTATGTCTACACAATTTATATAAGCAGATGGAGGAAAAGTTTATAACAGTGGTTGTAATAAAAACAAAAAAAGAAAGGAAAGAAAAGAGGAAAGAAAAGAAGAAATAAAAGAAGAAAGAAAAGAAGAAATAAAAGAAGAAAGAAAAGAAGAAATAAAAGAAGAAAGAAAATAAGAAAGAAAATAAGAAAGAAAAGAAAGAGGAAAGAAAGAGGAAAGAAAAAGAGTAAGAAAATAAGAGTAAGAAAGACGAGAACAAGAACCAAAGTAAAATTACAGTAGAAATATGATATAGTAAAATACATAGAATAAGAAATAGACTAATAAGATAAGAAGAAAATAGAAAACAAAGAAAATGACAAAAAACAGTTAGAAGTCGAAAAAGAGAATAAACGATAAGGGGAGAAAGTAGGCCTAGGCAAAAATCGCGATGTTCTCGAAAAGAGAAATGAGGTAGAGGGGATTAGGTACACATACGGTGCATATGTTCTAGGTACAGCTTGGCCACCTGTCCCATCGAAGACTAAGAATAGAGTAACGTTGTAGAACGATTGCGCCGACAATATGCTGCCGCACTTGCTCGTTAGGTCATACGCGCCTTTTCCTTTTACTTGATGCCTCTGCAGCCCGTCTGCTTCTTAGTGTCTCGTTTTTCGCAACAACTCGCAGGTTAATGACAAAAAGAAATCTGAAAATAATTACCACCTCAACCTCGCGGTGCCACCTCCTGCTGGCGTTTTAATAACAGCCACACTCACACACCTAGCGTCCAGTCCCTTGACGTTTTCCATCCAACACGTTCCCCGTATGCTCGTCCTTCAACTCGCAAATTAAAGGAAACTCGAAAAATTAATACCCCTTCAATTACTCACCCGACGAGCACGACAAATTCCTTCTAAAATAATACGGGATTTCAAAAAAGAAACTAATTTTGATTAAATTAGGACGATATTGAAATAATTGGAAATTAGAGATGAATAGAAACTAGAGACGAATAGAGATTGGAGATGATTAAAAATTAGAGATGATAAAAAATTAGAGATGATCAAAAATTAGAGATGATCAAAAATTAGAGATGATCAAAAATTAGAGATGATCAAAAATTAGAGACGAATAGAAACTAGAGACGAATAGAGATTGGAGATGATTAAAAATTTGAGATGATCAAATTAGAGACGAATAGAAACTAGAGACGAATAGAGATGATTAAAAATTAGAGACGAATAGAAACTAGAGACGAATAGAAACTAGAGACGAATAGAGATTGGAGATGATTAAAAATTAGAGATTAATACAAATAAGAGACGAATAAAGATGAATAAAGATGAACAGAGTTACAAAAATGAAGATGATTGAACCGAACAATTTCTGCAATGTTCTCGCATTTGAATCAGAACTCGAGATTCATAAGAATTGGCAGAATTCCGGGAAAATGAGATACAGTGGACGGAAGATTGTGACAAGTAGAATCAGGGTGCAAAGACCGCGCTTGACTCGCAGTCAATGTAAACTTTGTAAACTAGAATAAGAATACATATAAGAGGAGCATGACAGGATTTGTGCGAGATCAACACGATGTACCGGGACTCGGTCGTAAATACTGGAAAGTCCGATTATTTTTTCAGTGCCCGTATAGTCGGCTGGACGTGCTCGGACAACCAAGCAGTCTCGGCACTTGATGCCGACCACAGAACTCCATTATTTTTCCAGGGAACATAAGCAGCCATCCGTCAAAGGAGAATCACACGCGAACGGGAATTCTCCACCGAAGCAGGAACCAGCAATAAAAACAAACTTCCATCCTCACTCCGTTTCGGCCAACTAGTCCCTCGGGACATCATTCTACTTTTCAAAACGAACCTCCTGCACAAAACTTTCATTCTCCCCGACATCCTCGACACTTGAAACATTGAAATAATCCAATGTTATTTTCCCGCACTGCAAAATTTCTGAAACAATTATGCGAATAAAAACACGCTGAGAAGGTTTCTAATGAATGAAATCACTGAATTCGTTTCGGATCGTCTAATTTCGGATCAGCAAATTAATTATCGTCTGTGTAAATTAATTGTCGAGTGTGTAAATCAGCTTATTCGAAAATAGGCTTATTTTCAGAAAAAATGATAGGTATGAAATAAACAGAAGTTTGGACGAAGAAGCAAGAAGGCGAAACATTGGAAGGTAGGAAATTAATCAAACAACGATTTACCAAAAACGAATTTTTTATCATTCTACAAAATCAAATAAAAAGCCATTGCCCTCGTATCCATTTGATCAAAAATTGAGTAATCCCGGTACAAAATTTATTTTTACAGCATCGTATATTACAAAAACAATAAATATGATTTATTTAATAAAATAATATTCTATAAAACGCACTACGTACGATAAATCAGAAAATCATTAAAGCGTGTCTAATTGATAGTTAATTTTGAAACTGTCGATAGGCGCTTGGAAAGCTGTGTCGAAATCCTGGGGGATAGGAGGAAATTAAAAATTCCCGCTGGGTTGTGTTTTATGAGGCATAAAGCAGCGACGAACGTATCGGCCACTAAATTTCCCCAGTGTACCGGGTCTCTCTGCATATATTTTAAAAGCCTTTCCGCGACGCCAGCCGACGATATTCGAAAAACACATTAAATTTCAGAGACAGCTCTCCTATGGATGCAAGCCGGGAAAAAATGTCATGGACTCTCGGTTATGGCTACCCCATGAGGTCAAAAAGTGAACGGGTGGCCGTCCATCAAATTCATTGGTCGTTATTCACCTTCGATAAGCTTGAAACAAGTGGCCGCTGCATTTTTTAAATTTCTACACCACGAATAAAATTCGACTAAATCTTTACTTTACTCCGTCCTCAACATCCATAAATTATCACAAATCTTCAAACGTTTTTACTGTCTTCGTACAGGTCGTCAATTTTCATTCAATCTTTTAGGCTATTTGTGTATTTATTTCCTTCTTCGTTTATTTTTGTTTTATTTCCTTTTTCTTTTTTTCTTATCTCCTTTATCGCCTTCTCTTCCATTTTTTACATATTTGTAATCTAGGAACAGCTTCATTAACAAAGCCCTAAATAGAGTCCTTTCTACAAAGTCTTAGAGACCGGTTTGGACTGACCGCTGTACAAAATTTTCGGAGAAGTACTGTTTTCGATTTAAGATTCGAAATAAAAAGAAAATGATGGAAAAATATCAGTGTTTACAAATAGAGGCAAAATATTCATTGAAGTCGTGTGCCTGAGAGTAGCTGGAATAATAATGCTTTGGACTTGGACAAAATAGTCGCTACTTGATGGACTTGAGATTTTGAATAGTGCCTAACGACTTGAAGCCGCATCATGGATTCCGTCGTGTGAGTATGAGGCCAAATAATACGAAGTCACGCTGGGTCCAGATCCTGATGTCCCAAAGGCAAAAGTGTAGATAATGTCCTCCCACACGACTGTCACTTGGTTATATGGACTTTGGTCCTTAACCTCTTGTGAATTGCCCGTCGTCTGGTTTCGCATCCTTTTAGATTTTAGATCGAGGAGTCAAGGATTTTATTTCTATTGTCGAATGGACGAAAACAGAATCAACTCCATAAAATAGAACCTTTCGTTTCGACATTTATTGCCTCCTCAAGATGCTTTTATTTTCCAACTCTCCACTGGACTTTTTCCAAAGAATATCTGCCCTAAATCTGTCCAAGATATTTCTCGCATTGTAGTTTCGACAGTCTTCGTTTTTGTGCTTTTTAATCTCTATTTTCTATTGTGACTCTGTACCTCTTTCTTTAACCTACATTTGACCATTTTTTTGCTTTTTGTAACTTTTTTCTTAAATTGACGTTGTCCTTTCTCCTTATTTTCTGCAACAGTTCTGATGATTTCCAATTACAACAAACAATTTTATATACATAATTTATCCACAAGCATGATCATTAATTGGAATTCCCAGGTGTAGGAAATCTTACAAAATTACAAAATTAAATTAAATTCGAAATTAAACTATAATTTCGAACGCAGAAGTGGAGTTCAGAGGCTGTATAATTTCGCGGCAGAACGAGGAGGTTTTAGAAAAAGGAAGGGGTGTTTTGAAAGGGAACCTCAACCTTTATACTCAGGCGTGTTGTGCAGGTCTGATTTATTTATTGCACCCACAACCCCGTTGATCCTTGATCTTCAGGGTGGGCGTGCTGATCCCGAAGATAACCGTTACATCAGGTCCATCAAGGGGTGGTTGGATCATAATGGCCAAGATTACTGTGCACCAAAACTCAAGAGGCGGATCTAACTGCCAAAAGATCACGTGATACCTGTTATAAAACTAATAGCAGGTGGATGGGATTTGAATAATTTCCCATAGTAATGCAATTTTAAAAGGAATCTTTATTTCTCCTCAATCGTTAGAATTGATAAAATTGCAACTGAAATAGACAAAAATTATTGCTATCGAATTTCTTGTTTTGCAATTCTTGATATCATTCCTTGATTATGTTCATTCCTTGATATCATTTTTGTATTTGGATTGTATAATTTTGGTACTCTAGAAGATTATTAACAACACTGGATGTACTAAATACCCTTGTTGAATTTGCTTGATCATTTCCTTTTCTGTATTTCTCGAAAGAAATCTGATCAAATTTTAATGCAACTGAGAGGTCTGAAAGGGAAGCAGTTTAAGATTCTTTTTTCTTCAGCTCCCTGGAGAGAAGTGACAAAGAACGTCGATTGACTGATTTGCGAAAAGCCTATTCCAATTGGCAGGTGGTGCTATTAATAATCCAGATAAATTTCGAGAAAAAGACTGAGATCACGTCATTGAAGAGACTGCTGTGTCATTTATATCACGCACCCCAAAGTTTTTCTTTTCCAAAGGTTTTCTCACAAAACAAATCGCTTTTCCATAAATAAAAACACAATGACAATATAATTTTCAAACCCACGACAATTGGAATTATTTCAATTGTTATTTAATTTCAATTATTTTTTTAGTTTCAATTATTTTTTTAGTTTCAATTATTTTCAATTATTCTTTCTCGATTACTTTTTTCCAGACGTTCTTTTTTATCTGAACAGAAATTAATGTTTTAATTAAAAATTGTTCTAAGAGGTAGCGTCACTCTAATAGTAGCGAAATGCGTGCGCAAGCGCAATTATGCCGAAAGATGCAATCGGACACGTGCGCAGGCGCAATTGTGTAGAGAGTTACAATCAGACGCGTGCGCAACTGAACGGAGTTGCAATCGGAAGAATGCGCAGACGCAACTGTAGGAAAAGTATCGACCCAACGCATGCGCAATTACATCTACGCAAAAAAATAACGAGGCAACGCATGCGCAATCGAAACTTTGCACAAGATTCAACTCATACAAAAGCAAAACATTTTCCTTTTCAAACAAAACATGAAATCATTTTCAAACAAAACATGAAATCATTTTCAAACAAAACATGAAATCATTTTCCAACAAAACATGAAATCATTTTCAAACAGAACATTTTCGTTTTCAAGCAAAACACACTCGCTTCTTTTGCAATAAAACGCTGAAATTAAAATGTCAATTATCAAGGCAAAATAAAAGAAAACTTGAAGCTGAAACTGAAAGCACAAAAAGTTTAATCGAAGGGATTAATCTCGACTACCAAATAACTCAGAACTGCCCAGAGTGCGTCAAGGATTGGATGATGACTTCAGAACTGGGATTATGTCTTAATGCAGGGGACGATTTGCATAAAACTGGTGGCAAGTTGGAACGTATGAGGGATATGTGAGGGGTCTGCATTCTGGTTTGACTGTCACAGATGATTTCGAGAATGATTTTTCGAGTCAGTCAGACTGCTGTTTCACGAACAGGTATGGTTTCCACTGGGGATTTACATATTAAGATCAGGTGGGCCCCACGCGGTGAAAGAGAGTAACGGGCGACAGAGTGGCGCGCGCGTGACGATGCATGTCGGGTATCCCCATCGTGGTCATTGTCCAGTGGACAGACACGCGAGAATCCTGGGCACAGGGACCTCACGCCGCGAACCGAGCTTGTCAACCTGCCTTTTTCCAAGTGCAAAACGTGACCGCACTTCGTAACTACTGCCAAGGATCATCCTTGGGGTGGCATCCACGTTGTCACGTCGTTATTTTAGCTTTCACAGCTCCCGGGTAGTTGGACACTGTATAAACTCACGAGCGCTCGCTTGAATTTTAAAGGATTCGCTCAAGAATCAAGTCAAATAGATTTAAAAGCCACTCTTCTTCACAATCTATTGACATTCGAATTATTGACACGAAATTCCTTCAGTTGATATTTTCCATTCCATTATTACATTCCCATTCTATTATTACATTCCCATTCCATTGTTATTGTTATTCTAAAATTAAATATTGTAAATTTTATTTTTTCTCAAGGACCAGTTTTGTGAAATTAATTCTATTTGACAATGTGGCAAACTTTGTTTTGAATAAAGTGGACAATTTTTGTTTGTAATAAAATCAAATATTGTAAATTTTGTTTTTTCTCAAGGACCAGTTTTGCGAAATTAATTTATTTGACAATGTGGCAAACATTGTTTTGGATCAAGTGGAGAATTCTTGATTCGATCAGTTCGCAGTTTTAATCGATATTTTTAATCATTTCTTAATTGTCTGAGATACAATTATCTAGGTGACTCTTTATCGTCTAGAGGGCGAAATTGTTAAAAGCTTTTTAATGAGACACTATTCAAAATTTCTGACAGGTTTTTTTCGAGGACCCTCACGGAAATGAGCTTTCAAGATTAATCGAGCGTCTTTCGCATTTCGGTGGGCGTAACGATTTCTCACCCAGAGGATACAAAATCTTACAAGTATCCCATTCATAACTTCGTGGAGGCTTCAAGGTACAAGCTCGTCATTATCCGCTGATGAAGAGGATCAAGGGAGAGATCTGAAACAACGTTCCCTTTCAACTTTTAAGCTCCTACTCCAACGCACGGTCGATTTGGAACCAAAAAAAGATGGATCTACAAGTCGAGCACCCAAGGTTCGTAAATCGTAAAAAATTCGATGCTAAAACATAAACGAAAAACATCGTGTCTTCAATTTTCGAAAAAGATAAATTTACAAAAGCATTTAATCTACTTTGATGGTAATTATTTGTTAATCATGATTGTTTCGTAATCATGATTGTTTCGTAATCATGATCATTTGTTAATCATGGTAATTTATTAATCATGATTATTTGTTAATCACGCTCATTTGTTATTCAAGATAAATTGTTAATAAAAATAAATAAACAATAAATTGTTAACCCTGCAAATTTTTTAACCCTGCTAAATTGTTAATCATCCTTCAGTTACTTGATTACCGTCCCCTACTTTATCAAATGTTTTGATCACTTTTTTGTGTGAGCAATTTTTCCTTCTCATTATTTTCATCGAAGGCAAGTTCTATGACAAAATTCTTGATTCGTGATGGTTCTTGGTTCGTTAGGCGGTCAGTATTCATCAAGGGGGATTAGAAAAATGTAAAAGCGAGGCTGAAGGAATTTACGTGGTCTTCAAATGAAAGCTTCTTAATTCAATGGGTTTCGGTTAATTGGGACTGAATCTCATCCAATCTAAATCTAATTTGGCGGACGGGAAACGTCAGATTTTTTATCGTCCTCTTGCACGAGAAGAACAAGTTCGTGGAACATGAGGTTTTCTATACCTTCAGCTAACCACAATGAGATGATTTGGATACTATAATATAAAGGAATGGGATTCGACTTCCTTATTAGTTTCTATTACCGGTGTCTAATATCGTTAATACCCTGTTGAGATAGAAAAACGACCATCTTAACTCGTGACTCTGCAAAATCAGTCTACAACCATTAAACAATCTGGACCTTATTTCTAAAACGGAAGAAAATTGGTCCAACCAAGCGGTCAAAAAACTCGTCCCTTTAAAATAGTCTCCCAAAACAATATTTTAGTCTAATTGGGTCTAATGGCATCTAATAGGATAACAGGATCTTGAAATTTTTAATAATCCGTTCCATAATTGGATTTGAAATTACTTTTCAATAATTATTGAAAATAATTTTTTAAAAGAGTGAAATATTTTTGGAAGTTGAATCGTTGGGAGTTGAATCGTTTGAAGTTTAATCGTTCGAAGTTTAATCGTTCGAAGTTTAATCGTTCGAAGTTTAATCGTTCGTAGTTTAATCGATCGAAGTTTAATCGTTTGAAGTTTAATGGAAATGGAATCATCGAAAGTTAATTCGTCGGGAGTTGAATTCAGAAATTGAATCAGAATTCAAAAAACTATTTTTGTAAAAGATCGCATATTAATGCAATAAATGTCTATTGTCTTGTTTGTATGGAGGGCATTAATTGGTGAATCTTTGGATTTGGTTTGGAAGCCGATTAAGGGGAGATTACGTGAATTTCTTGTTATAAAGGGGCAAAAGGATAAAAAGGAGGACTATTCAGATGGAGCAATTGCAGGACAATTCTCGTGATAGTCTGACATTGTGGTCCAGTGGAACCACTTTCAGTTGTGCCACCTGCGAGTGAGCAAGCCGGTTATAAAAAGATCCACCGCGTTTAGGAAGAGAGCGTACGAAGAGGAGGAGGGTAAATTTGAACTGGAGGAGCAGTTCACAATGACCAGTGCCTTTTATTGCGAGATACGAGTTAGGACCACCGGCACCGTCTTTTCTGGACGAGTAAACGCGTTTCGAATTGAACAGGCCCAGCGACGGGATTTAATTCATTTCTAAATCCCATGATTCATGGGAAGGATTCTGATTCGAGAGAATACTGTCGTCCCTGGCACAAAGTCCCTTTCTGCTTCGCCGGGCCTCTACAATTTCAGACTTTGTTTGCTAAACATGAATAATTATCATGAATTAATTTTACCCCGAACAATGTTGAATGACTGTGTGCTTTTCCGGGTCGGGCATCACTCCTGTTTCGAATTTTTGTAACTGAAAAATGATATTTATTGAATATGTTAATTAAATTAATAAGAAAATAATCGGTAGGTATTAAATTATGCACAGAATTGTTCGTAACTTGGTGTTCTTGTAAACGTGCAATATTGTGAGTTTCAAGAGTGTCTGAATTGTTTTATATTACCAAAGGTTCTAAAGTTGTTAGTAATTTCTAAAGTTACATTGCTTATAAGGTTCACAATAATTTCTAAAGTTTTTATAATTCACGATTGTAGTAAAATTTGCGATGAATGCTGATAATGAATGAATGTTGATAATTTGAACAAAATGGGATTTTGGAAAGGATTTTTGTCGACAGGATTAATTGAATTTAATAGATTAGACAATTTAAAGCCGAAACTTTGTAAGGCAAATGATATATTCAGCTGGGTTTGCAGATTATGGTTTGCTCGGAGGACAACTGCTTTTAATTACACGACTATCGAATTTTTCACAAGTGTAAGAAATTGCAGTATTACTCTTAACGATGTCGGTCGTAATTCACATTAAATTACACTGCAACTGAATGTAAGCGAGTTTATAGAACAGAAGTAGATGAGCGCAAATAAATGTGGATAATTAATGAAAAGGTTACGAGCAAAAATAAAGCGGATTCAAGCATTGATAATTAACTTTCATTATATAGGACAACAAAAGAAGAAATGTTATTCTTCTCATTTGCCGACCGTCTTTTGAAATATCTAGAACTAAAAAAAGTTCCCGATTCAACATGAATCTTTCCACAAAAATTGTTTTAATTCTTTTAAACACTCTATAAAGGATGACAAGTAATTGTTTGAAAGAATTTGTTACAACTTGTGTTTTTTGAATGAAAATCAATTTTTCTGTGTTTAACAAAAGCGCAATTCCCTCTGCATGTCGGAGAATAAATAATTGAGGCTGTTAAAAAGTTGTTTGAAAGAGTAATTGAAGAAGCGTCTTTATACTTTCACACCGACTTTGAGATTAAAGTTGCTATTGTGAAACCAATCAAGCACCAATTGAACACGCCGCTTGCTTTATTTGCTCAGAAATATTTTGCAAATTATATCTTTTGTTAGGGAAATTTCCTCGGAGAGATGACAATAGCGATTGTACGTTAAAGGATGCGCTGGCGCGAAGAGAATCGAGCAAAATTGAGTGCTTGGTACGATACTGCGTAACGGCGCGTCATGACAGACTATGTACACACACAGTGTACACACTCGTGTCATCGAAATTCATTTAAGCTACTATACTTGTGGTCCACTCGATATTGAAATTAACCAGCGTATAATCGGGGGTTTGTGTCGCCTTAAACGGTTCGAGGAGGCGCGAAATTTGCCGTTTGTAGGACGACCGCAAGGTGCAATCTCCTTATTTGGAATGGCTTCGATAAATCTCCGTCACGCACAGAGTCTCATGTAATTTAAGACTTTTTCCACTTTTGATCTTGGCGAATTTTCCTGACAAATTTGTACAAACATTTAAAAGGAGAATTAAAATTTGTATTAACGCTAATTGTTTTTATAATATACGTTATTTATACTTTACTTTCATTTCAATTTCAGGCATATTATAATTTTCTGGTAATGTAAACGAAACATTATCGTGGCGCACTTTATTCCGAGATCATAATACGAAATTCATTTCTGATTTATTTCCAGACTTTAGTATGCGCTTTAACTTTGTTAGCACCGAGAAAAAAGATGATTTCATAAAACTCGGTTATTACTTTTTTATTCCTCACTTCCTGCTTGGAACTTTCAGAATTAAATCTCAGAAACTGGAACCGCATCCCTAATATCTAGTTTTGTTATCGTTTTATGCGATTTCAGTGAAGAAGCGTGAAATTCGAGTTCCAGAAAGGACAAGCCTTAGATTGGATTCTTTACAAATGGAACCACTTTTTCGGTGAAAGTTCAGACCAGCAGAAAATGGGAGTTGTTAAGATTTTTATAACCCTCAGCGGTGCGAGGTTCGAGCATTACCAAAAGGCGTACATGAAGCACCTTTAGCAATGCGGTAGGACCATTAGAGAAGGTTGCTGAATTTTTGCGGCCGGGGACTTAAAGTTATTGAAATTCGTGACGTTTAAGAGAACTCGCTGGCGCTCGGTTGTGTTAATGGGCACAACGCTTGGCTGATTACAGAGCGGTGGAAAACGGATGCTTTTGCAGCGCAAGAGTAGCCTTAAGGGGCCAACAGGACCACCTAGAGGGTCCTTGCTTAATCCTTCTTCGTAAAGAGAGGATATAGTTGCCGCTACCAGATGGTCCCATCGTTACTTCCCGCACTTTTGTTGCGATATTGAAATCCGAAGGTGTCATAATCTCTGGTTTAGGTTAGCAGGTGGCTAATTTGTCGGTAAGCGAGCTCTCACAGTTTGCGGATCTCATTACTGACACCGCCGACAACTTTACCAGGAAACCTGAAAAATAGGATATAAGTGACCTAAACCTCAAGACGAATCCAGAGTCTGAGAAATTCTGATTAATACCCAGAACTTTGTGGTTCGTTGATTCACTCATTTGACTCCCCATGCGCAAGTCTAGAAGAGAAGCCGTTTGTGGTCAAGTCGACAGTTTGAAATACACATTTTTTCTCTAGCGCAACCTATTCCCTGAAGTAGATTACGCCAAATTGGCACTTGTTACTTCAGGAAAATTGTCCATTTTTTCCTGTTTTCCGTAACTTTGTTACTTTTTTAATACAATTATTGTAAACTCTTGGTTTCAAATTGATATCTTGGTTTTGAATTAGTTCTTTTCAGCTCCGGTAACCTACTGTCTTGAATAGGTATATCCCCTATTGTTCCGAAAACTTTGTCAAATTGGAATTTGACAATTGTTCAATTTGTTCAATTGTCATTTGACTCTGTAAATTTGTGTACGATTTGATTTTACACACATAAGTGTGCAGCACATTCAACAAAATACCCACTACAAGAGTACCAACAACGATTCCCTGATTCGAAAAACGATTTCCCTGTTTGTTGACAACCTTCCGAAACGCAGCGGCCATGTTTAGCGCCGGCGCACTAGCTCCGTCCAAACCACGTGATTCGGTCACGCGTTCAGTTTAAAAACTTACTTTTTATTATTATCTAAAAATAATATTCTCGAACATCAAAGATTCATCCAAACTACTTTCTGCTTTTATGAAAAATGGAAATAAGCGAAAATTTTTGCTGAAAAAGGAAAGCAGGCAGAAATTTTTGCTTGTTTTCCTTTTTCATAAAAGCAGAAGCTTTTCATAAGCAACTGGCGTATTTTATAGAGAAACTGACGGATTTCATTTCTGGAAACCGCAATTTTGCTTGAAGAAACGACTTATTGGTATTCTAAACTGACCTTGTATAATCCATAACTCTATCGATTTAACGGAGACGTCTATGGAAGCTACAAGTCTAACCACTTCTGGGAATTCTTGAGTGCATTACTCGGTGTATAGCAAGAAAAGCATTGTGATTCAAAATCCTTTGCAGTATTCACCCTTTCCCACAGAGCTTCCAAAGGAATAGTAAGCTTCCAAAGGAATAGTAAGCTTCCAAAGGAGTAGTAACCTTCCAAGTGGTATAAGTTTTCATTGAAGGAAAACGCAGGTGACAATGGCGTACGACGCCAAGATGTTGGCACGCCTATCGTGTCCGGTTCCAGAATTCCACAATCTCTAGAGACTTTGGTTGACAAATCCTAAGAGGAATGGACTCAGGAATGGATTTTAGTCAATTTCCAGCTCGCCATTGACCAGCATGGAAGCAACACTTGCCTCCTGAATTGGCAGGAAGCCCGCACCGCTTAACTCCTCGGTACTGCCTCAATGAGATTATCATCAGTTGTGACCAGACTCCCTCGTCACCACTTGATTCAATGAGCTCCACAGAATATGTCAATGAGAGTCATTGACGGCCGAGTTATTGCATATTATTCCAAAGCGACCTAGCAGTTGGATCTCAATGCTTTTTTCAAGCACTTCGGAAAAATCGTTTCTTTATAATCACCCGTACCTGTATTTATAATCACCCAAACCTTTATTTATTATTACCCAAACCTGTATTTATTTACCAAAATGTATTTATCAAAATGTATTTACCAAAATGTATTTACCAAAATGTATTTACCAAAATGTATTTACCAAAATGTATTTACCAAAATGTATTTACCCAAAATGTATTCATCCAAAATGTATTTACCCAAAATGTATTTATCCAAAATGTATTTACCCAAAAATTTGTACCAATTAACAAAAATTGTATTCATAATGCCTCAATAAACCTTTTGTCATAATAACTTTCAATCATTACTTTTCGAACATTCCGTTATTCAATTCATCGCACAAAAAAGAAATTGCCATACGTGCTATTGAATTGGTAATAATTTACCATTGAATATATTTTATTTCTCAATTTTTCAGTAAATGACTTGTAGATGTTCTAAGCTATTCAAATCAGCAGCGTTTTGCGGCCAGTGAGGTAATAAATAAGCATAACTACTTTGCAGTCAGTTCCGCTAGTTTTACTTTTTGCAAAAAAATGAGATCTATTTGCAGAGAAGACAAAACGCGTTAGAAGTAAGATGCTAAGTATTTGAAACCAGGTCTGAACAGGAGCATCCAATTATCGTGAGGGTTCAGTATTTAGAGTGATTAGCGCGGGTTCGTGTAATCATGACTGAGAGCAAAATGTGCTTGAGTAATTTGCTCCAGCAAACGAATTAGTAGTGCGTGTACAGTACACTCTGATTTTCCTTTGCTCCTTTACAAGTGCTAAGAGCTTCACAGATACTCTTTGATTGCATTACCAAGCTTCACCACTAATGACGTTGCTTCAATAAATTTACAGGATTACAAGAACAACTTTCTCTTTCTCATCCGCTTTTAAATTTAAGTCTTCTGCAAAAAATAAATCCGTTGTTAAATCAACTTTAGATTTGCACGAGAAATAATTGTTTTAGGAATCGTAATAATGGTAATAATAACAATGATAGTTATAATAATAATAATAACAATAATAACAATAATAATAATAATAATAATAATAATAATAATAATAATAAATGCATTTTTTCCTCTCCTAAACTTGTTTTGTAAAAAAAAAAAAATAATAAATAAATGCATTTTCCTTATCCAAAACTTGTTTTGTAAAAAAAAATAATAATTATAATGATAATAATAATTGTCAATAAGTTATCTTATAAATTTATTACACGTTCTTGAATCTTATCACGAATCAAGTGCAATTTTAATTAAATTAAGCGGAATTGAGATCACTTGGAATCGAGATTCCAAGTCAGAAATTGTTAATTTGAGGATTTAATACGAACTTGGTAATTTACGAATATAATATGGACTTGTAATTTACGAATTTAACATGTACCTGTTCATTTGCGAATTTAATATGGTTCGTTCGTTTACGAATTTAATACGTAATTTACAAATTTAGTACGAACTTGGTAATTTACGAATTCAGTACGATTTAAAAATTAAAAAGCTGTTGAATCATTGTGCAAAACAAACCGCATTTTGAAATCCTTGAATTAATGCTGAGTTGAAAAAATGGATCATGGAAATGAAATTCTACTTCAATTCATATTTGAAGACTTTTGACTATTTCACTTGAAAATATAATACATAAATACTAAAATAACAAAAGTAATTGTAAAAAAAATTAAATTGTAGACAAAATTAAACTGTAGAAAAAATTAAATTGTAGAAAAAACTAAATTGTGGAAA
Source organism: Ganaspis sp. Gsp50 (assembly GCA_011057455.1). Taxonomy (NCBI): domain Eukaryota; kingdom Metazoa; phylum Arthropoda; class Insecta; order Hymenoptera; family Figitidae; genus Ganaspis; species Ganaspis sp. Gsp50. The sequence continues at coordinate 46,414 of WNHD01000487.1, forward strand.
AAATTAAATTGTAGAAAAAATTAAATTGTGGAAAAAATTAAATTGTAGAAAAAATTAAATTGTAGAAAAAATGTAATTGTAGAAGATCTGAGGCGTTATTTCGGGATAAAAATATAGACATTATTTTCATTTAGAATAAAAATAGTAAATATTCATTTATTGATCATACGATGAATGATAAAAATTAATGGTTCATTAACAACATAAAGTTAGTTATAAATTATTCCATACTCTAAAATTAAACATAAAAAATGTATGCATACCCTGAAATTAATTATTAACAATACATCCACAATGTAGAATTAATACTGTAAAATTGATGTATATTTTCAAATTAATTCTCATTGGTCATATTCTAAAATTAATTCTTATTGGTTATATTCTAAAATTAATTCTCATTGATGATATTCTTAAATTAATTCTCATTGATAATATTCTTAAATTAATTCTCATTGATAATATTCTTAAATTAATTCTCATTGATAATATTCTTAAATTAATTTTCATTGATAATATTCTTAAATTAATTCTCATTAATAATATTCTTAAATTAATCCTCAGTGATAATATTCTAAAATTAATTCTCATTCATAATTTTCTAAAATTAATTCTTATTCATAATGTTCCAAAATTAATTATTCATAATATTCTAAAATTAATTCTCATTGACCATATTCTAAAATTAATTCTCATTGACCATATTCTAAAATTAATTAATAACTATTCATGTACTCTGAAATTAATTACCAATTATTCATGTTTTAAAACTAATAACCAATCATTAATATTCTAAAATTAACAACTATGCATATATTCTAAAAGTAATTATCAATTGTTCATATTCGAAACTGAATCCTAATTGATGAAAAGTATAAAATTAGTTACAAATTAATAGTAATAATCCTATCGTGATAATACGATTTATAATATGAGAATGATAAGAATGAAGAAAGGAGAAGTATCGTGTTTATTATAGCAGACGTTGGGAGGAAGACACTCAATAATAGGACTGCATGGAAAAGATTTATTTTCGTCAAAAAGTGTCGTACATATTAGGTTATTTTAATGGACGAGAGAAAAACTGATGAACTATCGTATAATGTGTATATTTACCTAAAATTGGCTGGTATCGATTATTAATAATAAATTCCATAATATCACAATAACATCATTCATTCATAGTCTCAGTTGTGAATTCCTCGAAATCAGACGAGCTCAGATTGTCTGATGGCAAAACAAAATCTTTTGAATTATTTCGATTCTCGCTGTCATTTTCATCATTTCTCCCTTCTAAATACAAATCCTTATTGTTTATCGATTTACTTTGATTTTCCAGCTCGAATGGAGAATTGTCATTTTCTAAATCTTCTTGCCTAATTGGTATCTTCTTCCACCAAAGTGTCTTTGGCCCGTCATTTCGAATTGAAGGGGCCATTAAAACATTCACCCAATTTATAACACTTCGAATCCGTCTACTTCGATGCTTGGGCATGTCACTTTTACTCTCTGCTGTTGGTATTTCATTACTATTGGACGAGTCGCTCGTGTTTGATAAAATGGTGCTCTTTTCCGTTGACATAGTCGAGGGAATTATTTCAGTCGTGACCTCTTCAGAGACCTTTGACGAGTTGACTTTATTCTCTATGATATGTTTGAAAAAAGTATAGATTTCGCCGATTGTGAAGGAAGTTCCGTTCCGAACAGTCATCTTATCGATTTTCATTTTCTTGATCAGTTCTTCAGTTGCATTCTGAGTTTCCAGCATCGACAACTTCTCGTTCACGTAGTCATTAATGAACTCGTAAAAGCCTTTGTACGTGCTCGACACTTTGTGCTTCTTCTTATCTTTCTTCTTGCCCTTCTCAACGCGAGTTTGATTCCTCTTTCTGGACTCCTTCCTTGACTGTTTCTCATACCATCGTAAAGTCTTATTATAGAACCTCACGATCCTTTCAAACTCCCTCTTTAACTTGGTAAACTCTCGTTGATTTCTGACCTCGAAACTATCTCGATTTTTCGCCGTTGAATTCTTTCTCGGTTGGGATAAATCCACGTGGAAAAAGTTCTTGCTGATCACGTTCAAAAGATCGTGCATCGTTACGTTTGTATGATTATCCGAATGCTTCGTATCAATTCTCTGCAACTTGCGATAAATGACTTTGAGAAATTCAACCATTTTCTCGTCCCGGGTACGAGACTTTCCTGCGTGATTGGTTCGATTTTTTATAGTGCTCTGAAGAGTCGTGTTGTTTGGTTCTGTAGTCTGGGTGATGTTTTTCGAAACTGTGGAGTTTTTCTTCATCTCTAGGTGCAGGAGTTTCTTTCCTACTTTTCTGAAGAAGTCGATAAACTTTCGGTAAGCGGCGCTCACTGTTTGGTTTCTTGCTTCTTCGTGCACTGATCTTCTTCTCCTGTTCCATCGAATCCTTGGATGCTGACCTAGAGAGCAAATAGGAAGTTCCTTTGGACTCCAGTTTCCGGTGATGCACGTCGCTCCAGGTGGACCTTCACTCAGGTAATAACCCTTGTCGCAGTCGTACATTATTTGCTTGTTGTTTATCACTTTCTTCACGTAAGGTCTGTCAACATAATCATAAATAAGAATTATAAACACAAGTAGTATTCTTAATTAATTTATTCTTAATTAATTCTTAATTAACTCTTTTATTCCGAAATTCCAATTTTGTGTACTCTTCGAAATTAAACCTTTCGATAAAACTATGAACAAAAATAAACGGACAACAAATAATTTGGAAAAGCGAATGGATTGTGAAAAGCAGCAATACAGTTGCTGAACCAAAGTTATCTGGATTTTGTAATTTTAAAATTGTTTGTCAGAAGTCCAATCTTACTATACGAAAATTCGAAGCACCAGTTTTGCATTTCGCGAGAAAATAGCAGTAACGAAAGTTGTCATACCTGTAATCATAGACTCCCATATTGCCGACCAAAAGAACCTTTCCATTTTTCACGAAACCGGGGAATGGACAGTAGACTTCTATACAAGAAGGGATGTCTCCGGTCCAGTTTCCGAAGCTGCATTCTACGGAAAAGGATAAATTGAAAGGCCCGCCTCCGATCAATTCAAATCCATCTTTGCACTTGAAGACGGCTTTCATTCCATGATCAGTCTTTGGTGCAATGACCATTCCATTTTTAGGAGCTTTTGGCATCTGTTTGCATCTTGCTGGCGAGCATGAAGGTACTATCGACCAGGTTCCATTGTTGCAGACAACTGGATCACTGTTGGCTGCGAACTCATAATCTTGAATGCATTCTACAAGCAGTCGTTCACCATGTTCTACTACTGTCACGTTGTTGATGTGATCGCTATCATTTCTGGCGACAATCACATGACCATTGACGATCTGCGGGACGACACAAGGAGCTAGACACTGAGGAAGTGGGTATCGCCATTTTCCATCTATTTGGCAAACTGATGACGTGTTGCCTTCAAGTTTCATGTGCTCGTTGCAACGGAAAATCAGACTCGCTCCTAATCCATTTCCTAGCAAGCAAAGACACAAGGTGTTTCTGGTTTAATTGCATTTTAGGATTAGGGAGAATTTTAGAGGAAATCAGTCTGATGGATTTAGATTCAATCTGGCTGATTCGATTATGATCAATGAGTAGGAGAGATTCAATTATGACCAATGAGTGGGACAGATTCAATTATAATCAATGAGGGGGACAGATTCAATCATGATCAATATGTAGGAGAGATTCAACTATGATCAATGAGTGGGGCAGATTCAATCATGATCAATGAGTGTGACGGATTCAATTATGAACAATGAGTGGGACAGATTCAATCATGATCAATCAGTGTGACGGATTCAATTATGATCAATGAGTGGGACAGATTCAATCATGATCAATGAGTGGGGCAGATTCAATTATGATCAATGAATGGGACAGATTCAATCATGATCAATGAGTAGAAGAGATTCAATT